>BROG01001602.1:10000-15000 GCA_030159075.1 Atrina japonica | reverse complement strand
GTTCTTAATAAAGAATTATCCACTGTCCGAAAGTATTGTATATCGACATTCGTCACATAAATATTCTACAAAATATAGAGTGCAGGTATTGTATTCGAATAACAACACGGAGTTCAAGTTTTTAATTGAGAGAGAGAGAGAGAGAGAGAGAGAGAGAGAGAGAGAGAGAGAGAGAGAGAGAGAGAGGTTGATTTGTTACAAAAAGAAATAAAATTAGCCATTTGTCAAAACCCGCAAGCAAAAAAGCTATCCCTTGAAGAATATATACGATGGTGAGAATGCTATTGATATAATTACGCTTGCCCTATAGACATATAGACATCTTTCCACACCTTAACACTGAGGGGGGTTAACGAACAGGGACATCTCCCTTAAAAGGTTTTATTTTTACAATCCACGAGTACACACTTCCTAATTCTTGAGCTGTGCAGACTTTTATCAACGACACAGTATGTAATGTACACGCCAATGATAAATATATTCTCAGTTTAAACATACTGAGTGTCAAAAAGCAATTTATCTAAATTCATTTAGATGAGCATGTAAACCTGGTATCTTTTAAGCGATGCATATGAATAATGGCATGAAAATGAAATGTCAAAAGATATCAGCCTCAATAAGTCTTATTTACAAGAAACGCATTAGGATTTTGTCAAACTGTATATATATATATATATATATAAATATATATAAATATATATATATATATATATATATATTATATATATATATATATTATATATATTATATATATATATATATATATATATATATATATTTCAATTCGACAAGCCCTCATTTTGTTTTTTTTTCGGTTTTTTTTTTTGGTTATTTTTTTGTGTAATTATCAATGCATTCCGATGTTTCACATTTCTGATTTAATATATGTCTAAGTGGCATTTTAGAGACTCTAAGTACTATTATCTAGGCAATATAATTTACAAATTTGTAATCTAAATGAAAATAATACGAAATAGTAAGATAATTCGTAAAGTTTTGTTGTTCTTTCTTACGAAATTACTTACATAATTATAGAAGCTAAACAAACAAACTAAAACACAAAAGTACAATGACACAGGCTGAAACATGCATATACTAAGAAGGATTTGTGTTGCTATACTCCGGGAGAGGATACTGTTGCAGGTCTTCATATGGTTTCTCATCATTTTTAACATCCATTTTGGTCGCTTGCAGTTTTTCATAATATTCATCTTCCTTTGGTTCCTGTATCACTGATGATTTGTTATGCTGACCGTTTGCTGTTTGGATGTCTCTACCTCCCGATTCACAATTATTTTTATTCTTTGAACTCACGGTTACGTTACATCTGCTGCAGGTTTGGAGGATTGACGGACGTCCATGTCGTTCAATGTAAAGCAGAGCACCGAGGGAAACGATAAGTATTGCGCTTATAATGTTAATGGCCATAGATGCCTCCGTCAGATGTTTTACCTTTGACAAAATCTGAATTTCTGTAAGATAAAAAAAAATACCATGACAATAACGTTGGATAACACCCACATACCTTTATCCGTTGGTGTATGATACACACGTACGACGTATGGTATCATTTTTTATTACATTTTAATTACAGTTATCAATTAAATCAAAGCTTTATTTTTCACTGTTATGTTCATTGATTTTATTGTATTTTGACTGACTTAAAGAAAAATATCAATATTTTGTTTGTTAAAGCCTGTCCAAATACAGTACCGAGTCACTATTTAAAAACTAATTAATTAATCCTATCTATAATGAAATGATAATTGTTTGATTATAAACTGTTTATGCATGCTGGGAAATGTCAATAAATGGTCATGCTATCGTAAAAAAAACATTTGAACACCTATTGTAGATATGACATATCAATTAGGGATTTTCATTGACCTTTTATGACGCCGTATCGAAGCTGAACAAAATGGCTTCGGAGAGACTTGTGCTGTCTCCACTTAAAACAGATAATATTATGTGTGTGTGTGTGTGTGGCAGTAACACTTGCGATACAGTACAGAAAATGAACCTCGGATTCCATGTCCATGTCTAACGTTGGCATAACCTTTGAGGCATATTTCTCATAACGAGACCAGTGTTACTGTGCATGTTGAAGGTAATATTAATTAACGGAATTACATTTAGGATCTTGATGATTTTTATGAACAGGTGTGAAGAAGGTTCGAAATAGCGGGTCGGTATCTGCCCTGTATATTTTGTCGCTCTAAGTGTGAGCTCTTAATGAAAAAAAATACAGGAAAGCAAGCTTTGGATCCTACCAACTCACCAGGCTTCAATATTATACAGAGTATAAGAATGATACTTAAAATTAATCTACACAATAAAGTAAATAAATACACTTTTTCAGAAACTTCAACTGCATAGTCGCAGTCAAGTGATGCATTTTAATCAAACCCTGGTTTGTTAACATTTCACAGGCAGTAAAGTAGACTTGTTCAGTACACAAAGTATCCTTAATATATAGCCTGACGAAACTTAACTGGAAAATGTAATAAATATAATATTTGACAATTGTTTTTGAATACCATGGTGACCATGGTTATTACATCTCGTGAGGTAAGATATTATATATTTAATACTCGTGCTACGCACTCGTGTTAAATATGTATTCCCCTGCCTCATATGTGCTATTAATAAAAATTAACTCATAAAATGTTATTTTACCTGACGACTGCTTAGAACAGATACATTTGCTGTCCTCTGAAATATGAAGGAAATAATGAATAAACAAAGTTAATATAAGATAAATATGATGAACACATTTCCGGAAATTATTTCAATATTAAGTACTTGAATATGCATTTAAATCTCTAAACGATATACACGTTTAGTTTATTTGGAATTATCTCGTGAAATATGAGTATATAAATTTTGTTTACCTGTATTTTTTGTATCTGTAGTTGTATCTTTTTTATCTGTCCATGTATCTGTATAGGTACCTGCTTGTAGAAAATAGACCACCATATAAGTATATGTTATTGTCAGTATAATGATGAGTTCTTGGTGCAGCAAACAACAGAGTTTCCGAAGACTTTACTTTGACATGACTTAAGCCTTTGTTATTCCCTTATCTGTTGTATGTGTTACTCTGATCAGCTTTGTCTTCGGGGAGAGGTGATAAACTCTGAGCTCAAGTCCTCACCAGGCCAGGAGGGCCAACGGTGAGACTGAAAGCGAGGGTGACAAGCACACACAAACCCTTCAACACGCATCCAAACACACACACACACACACACACACACACGCGCGCGCGCACACACACACACACACACACACACTATACGTATGCGAGGGACAAGGGCTTTATTATCACAATTTATACAGGTATTAACGATTTTATCAAATATTCCTCTCCATGACACTGTAATCATAACAAAAATATCTTTATGTACTCCATAACAAATCAGAATAACATCAAATATCTATACCAACAGACTCGCCCTTATACTAGACAACATTATATTAGTTATGAATGAAGTCCCTCATATGACGTCACAATTATATAACCTCATGTATGAATGACGTCACTTCAGCCTCAAATTTGAGGTAGGGTATCACAACTTTCCGTATTAATTAAATGAAAAACTAAGCTAGGGTACAAAGATTAATATTAGCTGTAGTCCACCAGTCCAAGACTACTAACTTTGGCACCAGAAAAGTCCAGGTAGTGCTTTAGCTAGTGCGGCTCATTGGTAGAAAATCTGTATGAACATTGTACAAACATGAGCAGTGATAAATTAAAATTTATATTGTACATTGAATTGTAACGTACATTGAACGTGTTCCGAATTCTTTTTTTTATCAACTCAACACAAAAAAGTTTCGATACAAAAACGTGCTAATTTGTTAATTCATCGTACTGCTTTGGGGTTAGTGAATATGTAATAGAAATAGTAAACTAGTTTCCAACTAGCGAAACACGGACGCTAATTTCGACTCATGAGTATTTAAAATAATACCGTATACTAATAATATGCTAATGGCGTTCTTTGAAATGGTTAATAAAGATATTCTCTTAAAGGACCTAATACAATATACATAAATTGTTACGATGTAAATATATATCAGGATTTTTAACACTGTCTTCTGAATGTTTGTTAGTGAGATTTTTTTTGTCTTATTACCTGAGCAAAATTTGTGTTAAACATGAAAAAATAAAAAGAAGTTTGCATACGTGTTCCCATGGACGTCGGAGGAGTTGTACGCCCCTTCACAGTTGTTAGGTCCATTGCTGAAACCATTGTTCCGGCGACTGGAAGTGAATAAATTATATTTAAGTAATGGGATGTACAATTTAAAAACTGTATGCTAATGCTTTGTTTCGTTTTGTTTTTTTTGTCACAAAGAGAATTTCAAACACACAGTGGAATGATATACGTAATGACGAGTCTATAATGGGATGGATGGCACCCGTAATATATATATATACTATATATATAATATATATATAATATATATATATTATATATATTATATATATATATATATATATAAACGTGTGTGTATGTGTGTGTGTGTGTGTGGGTTGTGTGTGTGTGTGTGTGTGTGTGTGTGACTTTCTGAAAGTAAACTGATATACTTTTTAAAACAGCCAAGGCTCAAACAAGTCAATTTCCATGCTTACAAAAAGTGGGGGGACTTCATGATTCGACGCTTTAGCTATACGCACTCGTTAGGGACGGCCGCAGAGGTATTGTGTTACATCACATCTATTACATCTATCTAATTAACATTATCACACAGACATTTGGGTTACTACTTACAAAATACACATAACTACTAACGATGCATACACACCCCTGTCGAACTTTTGTTCCATCCTTAGAAATGAGGTACGCAAACAGGAATGTACTTACCGGGTATCAGAAGCAACATCATCCATGAGATATCCATTGATAGATACATATCTTCTTAGAACATTAATACCTTGGCTGATATATGAATATCTACTTTGTCACTTTTTCTGTTTTTGTGACTTCTGTTTTCGT
>BROG01001602.1:0-5000 GCA_030159075.1 Atrina japonica | reverse complement strand
TACTGAGACCAGACTATGAGAACGTTAAAACAATAATAAACAGACGGTATATACCGAAATAGAATACAAAAAAAAAGGAAAATTTGGGAATAGGGTGAAAAGGCGATATTGGAAGTTAAGTGAGGATGTACGCCTCCTATATTTCCAAGAAATCGCCTTGTGTAAATTAGATACAGAGTATTAGAATTGAAAAGGAAGATACATCCAGGTTTGTTTTGGATAAAGTGTTTTCACAGTGTGCCTTATATAACAGTTTGCAAAACGTGCAGACGAGTTACCTATGACTCACGCCAATGTCAAGCGTGCTATATCTATCACCCAGTTCGGATTTAACCAAATATGTACATTCCGTTTTATCTAAGCTTGTTCAATGATATGCAGAATTACGAAATTTCTACCCGTGACCAATATTTTAAAAAAAGCCTTCAGGTTTTAAGTCAATGTCTTTCACACAATCAATATGAAAGGTTTGGGGATAATTTTTCTTTGCATTTTTATTTTACATCCAAGTGATTCACAGAATGCCGCATACAATCAAATACTTTCACGGACCAACGATTTATTTTCAACCGATGGAATATTTCGAAATGGAACTTTATTTTCATCAAATGAATTTTTTGCAATTAGCAAAGGCATTCAGTCAGCCCAAATCTGTTGCAAAATGCAAAACAATTATTGTCCAGTTTCTCTAACATACAGCAGCTGTTGCGGAGTTCTAACTTTAGTCAGTTACCGAACATTAATATGAGTTCACTTCCAATTGATTTACGACAAGTGGGTGATGCTGTCTCGGAGTTTAGCAGTTTGAATGTCTCGACGGAATGTTTTGCTAGAAGTGTAGACGTCATTGTGGGATTGGGGTCTAGAAAACAATGGGCTCTAAGAAGTAAGTGTGATTACTCTACGTTATAAGTAACAAATGATAAAATGTGTGCGACAGCTAATGCATGTGTCGTAAAAAAATGTGTCTACTAAAGACGGAATTGTATTGGCATCATCCATCAATGCAGTTCTTTTCTTCATATAATACCCTTGATTTACAGCTTTTATAGTACGGTTCGGACTATAACTGTTTTAAATAAACTTGATTTGTCGTAGAGGTATAACTTCTTATGTAAATTACTATGTTAAAATGATAAACTGTCCAAAACATACATGGCGGCTTAGACATGTCAGCGACACGCAAGGGGGTCAGATTGTTGACGTAATAAAATATGCAATGCAACCAGACGATGGCTTAATCGAAATAGATAACATGCAACATGAAATGAACGTTCACGGCACACTATCGATATTTGTTCTACTTTATTTGTATCCCTGAAAAAAAGATAGTGAAAACTATGATCCGTTGAAAAGAGAAATACCGAATTATTTTACTGATAAATCTTCGCTGTCTCGTATTATGTACTTGAACGATATATATATATATATATATATATATATATATATATATTATATATATATATATATATATATATATATACTATATATATAATATAAATATATAATATATTACTTGAAATATCAGTTTTCGGTTTTTATTGAATACCATGTAAGTAGACCACAATTCAGTGCATATTGATCACTTATTGAAACGTTCATTTCGATCCGCCATAGGCAAAAATATAAAAATATTCCCATCACATTCTCACTTCTTTCATTTGACTACCGATGTAACAACACCTATCGTCGTCTCCTGTATACGGGCTTGCAAGTAATAATCATCTTTATCGATTTTGGTCATGAGACAATTGTCGGAAGACAAGATGTGAAAGTGATCCTTATGAAAAATTTCGATGTCTTGACTGACAAAACACCTTAAAAATCATCAATTATGCACGTGTATTGGATATAAAATCCTTTAAAATATATCATCTCCAGTGATACGAAAAAAAAACAAACAAACCAAGGAAATTTCTGTTTTCATTAAATTGAACCTCACCCGAGGTATCCGATGGTGTCGGTCGCCTTGAGCATTGCAATCTTGGATTCAGAATGGGCGATAGAACATTCTCTCTTTGGCACTAATTTGATAATATTCATACTTTCGTTCAATTTCGTTAGATTCACGTTTCTTTTTCTATGCTCTGCAGCTCATTCTGTTGCTGTTCTCTGTGTCATTTAAACGCAGAATAGCAGTCTCAATGAAAACATAGTAATGATGCAAATTTACGGGTGTTTTATTTTGTTTAGTATGCTTAATTTTTTTGTTGCAGTGCTAGACGCTTCAGCGAAGATTCCAACCGACTTAATGAATTACAATTTTGACTTTTATGGTTCTTTCGATGAATGCGTTGGGATTAAAGACTCACAAAATGACATTCGAGGTCAATATTGCACAGCATCCATGCCACTTCCTCTGGTATGTCATCTGCATAAATACCTATAGATGTGTGTGTGTGTGTGTGTGTGTTTGTGTGTGTGTGTGTGTGTGTGTTTGTGTGTGTGTGTGTGTGTGTGTGTGTGTGTGTGTGTGTGTCCGTGTGTGTGTGTGTGCGTGCGTTTGTAAATATGTGTCTGTGTGTGTGTTCATTGTCTTATTTATCACCTTAACACAAAACACATTTGGAATACTTTATTAGTACAATTAGTACAATTATCATTATCATTATTATTATTATTATTATTATTATTAGTAGTAGTAGTAGTAGTAGTAGTAGAAGTAGTTGTTGTAGTAGTAGTAGTAGTAGTAGTAGTAATAATAGTAATAATAATAATAGTAGTAGTAGTAGTAGTAGTAGTAGTAGTAGTAGTAGTGAGTAGTAGTAGAGGAGTAGTAGTTGTAGTTTGTTGAGTAGTGAGTAGTAGTAGTAGTAGTAGTAGTAGTAGTTCGTTGTTGTGTAGTAGTAGTAGTAGAGTATGTAGTAGTAGTAGTGTAATAGTAATAATAATAGTAGTAGTAGTAGTAGTAGTAGTAGTAGTAGTAGTAGTAGTAGTAGTAGTAGTAGAGTAGTATATCCAGTAGTAGTAGTATTTTTAGTAATGTGTTGTCTCTTAATGTGGGGATCTGCTTTACTTGCTTTATATTTCGACACTTAAATTCTCTAGTATGTAATTTTTAACTTCAGAGCTCATTAGCTATGACACCTACTTTGCAAGTCGGCTTATGTGTTCCTGACGGCATGTAATGGCAAGATATCACAAAAACGATTAACTGGCGTAAGTTTCTAATTATATCTAGTTACTTCAGGAAGACAATCATTTGGGAGATAAAGTTTTAATATGACAGCTATCTGTGATTAAAAGGTGCTGGAAATATGATTTCACTGTATTTTAATGATTACAGTACAGAAATAATAAATCATTTTGTTCGATGACCGTTGCTGAGACGCCTGTAGTAAATGTGACGAGGGTTGTTCCCCACGTATTTCATTTTCATTTGTCTGCGGACTCACGGCAGGTATGCTCGGTCGACAGGAGGCTATTACTCCTCCTGATCCCATCTAGTTTTGTCGGAGTCCAATTTCACTTCATTCGTATGTGTATATCCCCTTAATATCCCAACGATTTATACCTCGTATCTGAGATTTTTTATATCTATACTTATAACTGCTGTCGCAGTATTGTGTAAAATACATTTCTGTGCCTTTCTATTCCTCATTTCCTAAAGATATATACTTGTTTATATTTTATTACTATCTGATTTATTTTTGTTTTCATTCTCGCATGGCAGTCCTAACGAAAGTCCCCGGCAATATGTCATTAGCTTTACAATATACCAACTGTTACCAAAATGATATGGAATATGACACACAGTCCATTGCGTTGTTGTAAGTTACAAACGTAGAGTATTTGTCATCACCTCTTTCAGTCATTATGAATATCTCGTCTTTATCTCGCAGTCTGTCATATCATATTCCATCCCCTCTCTCTATCTGTCTCTCTAACAATTGAAAATAGTTATTATTATTATCGTTATTATTATTATTATTATTATTATTATTATTATTATTATTATTATTATTGGTAGTAGTAGTAGTAGTAGTAGTAGTAGTAGTAGTAGTAGTAGTAGTAGTAGTAGAAGTATCATTATTATTATTATTATTATTATTATTGTTGTTGTTGTTGTTTTTGTTGTTGTAATCTCAAAGATAAATATTATTATTTTTAAACAGTAATTTCAGTTTATTGTTGTTGTTGTTATTTTTATTTTTGCAAGGGATCTTTATTGCTACACTAATTACCTGTAATTTTTCTACACCATAGAGTAATGTGTGGAGCGTTCATACTCCTCATGACCGTTGGAACAATATTCGATATCACAATGATACAGTGGCCGAAGTATAAAAAACCAAAGTCGGTCAAAATTCCAACAAATCCGGAACACGGAAGTCAATCTGAGGTTAATAGGAGCAAAGTAGCAGTAGTTGAAGACGCAAGGAGTAGCGAAAAGAACGGTATAGGGAATCCAAGCTATCTTACAGTAACAAATGGTGACATAAACGTTCCTGTGTCGGACGAGAAATTTAAATTGGAAGCGGACCCATCTGTAGCGATTGTCTACAAGCCCGGTAACATGATATATAAAATGCATCGATGTCTAGAATAAGTATTGCACTATGACAAATATTTGAAACAATATAAATATAATCCCGATGTTATAATGCTCGAGAGGATCATATATTTCAATTACCACTTGGTATCGCTCACTCAAATTTATAAATAAAATGCATATTTCTTAAGAGGAAATGGTATCCACCCTACACTGCCAAATTGCAAATCTTAATATAGAGCGAAAAAAAGTCCTAGAGTTATCATTGCAGAATGTAATTTTCTTACCTTTAGAACTCAAATCGTGTTATATATAGTATACAGAGACGCTTTATTATATAGTTGTGATGCGTCGATCCTTTGTAAGCATGGATATAGTGGTAAGCGCACTGACATTCTTTCAATTATATCTGTCTATCTAAAACTATTGCATACTCTGTATGTATCATTAGCACGACCAATTGGATTATGCTTGTTGAAAAATCACCCAAACAGGATTGCTTGTCAAT
>BROG01001601.1:0-39702 GCA_030159075.1 Atrina japonica | reverse complement strand
ATCTCTAATAATTTAAATACATTTTCTTTATTAGCTCGCCTGGCCCAAAGTTCGTCCGACTAGTCCGTCCATTTCAACGACTTCTTCTCAAGAACCATCAAATAGATTTCAGTCAAATTTGGTAATACTCATGGGACTTCACATTTGGGAACAAAGGGGCTACTACACATAGGTGCTCTTAAAGGGTACCAAGACTCGGTACATCCTTAAAACATATTCATGAACCAATGGTCACATTTCTTTGAAATTGGATACATCATTATTAAGTCAATATATAAAATGAATGAAAACAAGATGTTATTTAAGGGGTGTCAAATGAAACAGGGAACAGTTTCATACAAATGGCTTATTGATTTAGTACTGCTTGTATACAATGATATATGAGAAAGTCATATGAAGTAACTCAGGATAACTGTGACAAAGATTCAAGGTAATGGGATCAAAGGTCAAGGTCAAAGGTTCATAGGTCAAAGGAAATATCAGTTGCATGGTTACTTGTTAAGGAGATTTATTGTGTTAACAATAGTATTACAAATTGACCAAAAATGCATTATTCATCTGGGTCCGTGTTATCATGATAGGATAGCGATAGACAGACAGACGGATAGATAGATAGATAGATAGATAGATAGATGGATAGACACACGTATAGATAGATGTGTGCACATACTATGTATGTACAAAAAAGCACACACAAATTAAATGACATTTGAACTTTTATTGTCTCCAGAGCATTTACCATCTATCGTTTTCCATGCAATTAAAAGTGCGCAGAAGAAACTGATGATTCCAACTGTGATAAACCACGCAATACAAAAAATCACACTTCTCTTCTCAAACTTCATTTTACTTTGTGGATTCAAGTTTTACCAAATAGAAATGTTTCTTTATGACAGTAAGCAGTAGCCTGGTTGCCGACGTTCTCCTTATACAGAGTTGAATCTGTAGGATCTGAAAAAAAAGACAAGGCTTTTGCAATATACCCATAGATCATTGAGTGTTTACATAAATTTGTTAACCTTTGGGTACCTCATTAGGTGACGTCAAATTATTTCAAAATTATTTGAAAAGTAATTTAACCCTGACTCTTCAATGCATTTACTCTGGTATTCAAATGAATAATTATATATTTTACAAGACATTCTTTGAAAGGCTGACAAGGTGTGTGTACCCTTGGAGTGCCTCATTAGCTGATTTTTAAATTTACGTTAACGTAATTTAACCCTGACACTCTGGCATTCAATAGAATAAATTAAATGCTGTATTCTATAAGACGTTCTCTGAAAGGGAGATAAGATGTGTTTTAGAAACATGTGCCCCCGAGAAGTATGCCATTTATAAAATGTAAGTCCCATAACTCTGACAACTATTGACCATAATCACACCACTCACTGTAGATCTAATTGACACTTAGCAACGTACTAAATTTAGTTAACATTTTAGGAAAGAAATCATAAATTATTTCACGGAAATCGACAAACGGTCGAACAACCAATCAGGTATTTCAAGAACACCAGGAATATTTATATACACAGTGAATACTGGAGGTGTGGAAATGTATAAACACGACTCATATACATGATACGAGTAATATATACTTCAAAGGGGCATAAACTTAACGAATAGATTATAGAATCTAATAAAAATTACAAGAAGTGCATTTAAATTTCAATACGGGGAACGGAAGTGAATATACACCACTTAAATACAGGATGAAATAGTATACTTGTGGTGGTCTAATTGTAGAGTGTTCGTGGAGCAAGCGGAAGGTTCAGGATTTAATCATTGTACTGGAATAACAAAGACAAAGTGATTGTTCCTTCCCCAACCAAAGCCTTTAGCATGCAAAGTTAGACATATACATATACATATACATGAAACTAATATACACTGATTTCACTTGAGTTTGATTATTGATTGGTACTTCTTCAATTTTACTTCATTCGACCTCCATGGTTTTTCTAAATTTTGTATATATACAAAATCCACCCATGATGATATTAAAATATATCAACACCCTGTGAACCCGACATAGGAAAACTTTATCATCCATTATTATCATATCATTATTACTCCTCCATGACACCTGATCCCACCTCTTGGTTTCCAGAGGTCCGTGTTTGTCCATTTTTACCGGATTTGTATCTATGTCCTGGACATCCTATTGATTTATACTTTGGTATCTGATTTTTTTATATCAAATATTAATATTTTTGTATCTGTGATTTTTTTTCGAACGCATACTAAATATATATTTCCCCTGCAAATATATTTACATACTATTTATGTCGGGTGCCAGTCTATTTATCTGTCAACCAAACAGCTTCCATATTGACAATAACTACATTCTGCCAAACATTCAATCGTTAGATATACAAATAACGTACTGAATGCAATTAGACTGAGCATTAGTCCAATAACAATTAAAGAAATCACAAAATACAGAAATACATGTACACTGGCGACGGATATAATGATTTTAAGAAATATATTTTTATACACTCCAGACAGCAAAAAACAGAAAATACACTTAAGGACTGCAGAAAGGAGTACTGCGGAAATACATTTTATGCATTGCATACAACCAAATACAGATATAGGCTACTGTACTTACACACTACAAACACCAAAATATAGAAAAACATTTATAAACTGCAATGAAATACATAAAAAATGAGTACATTGATACTCACCAGTATAATAAATGCAGAAATATATATATATATTCTCACTAAACATACTGTAAAATACGTTTACACACTACAGATATACGGTCACGCATAATGAATTTTACTGGTAGGAATGTTTAAATTGCTTACCACCGGAATGTAACTCACTGAAAAGAGTCTAACTTTTATTTATACATAGCAGACTAAAGACTAGGGTCAAGGTAACTGTCCTTGTCGTATCCCCTTGCAGAACGTCAGAATTATTGACTAGGTGGCTCTGATTACCGGGTTATATTTGCTAACATAAACACCGTCCCTCATTATCTTCTTACATAACTGATCAACTGTTGTTTACAGCAATGCTGTACGTTCCCTTAGTTTATTGCTATGTAAAAAGTGACAAGAAACAGCTATAGTTTTACAACGTATTTTGGCATACTATATTGAGCAATGTGAACGTGAAACTCACGTGAAATTCTCTTACCTGTATCAACTGAATTCGTTTATCAAACCGCCATTTCGTGTTACACGGAGTATAAATCCAAACTAAATATGTATTTGTGCATTTCCACCTCAGAGATTTTCTTTGGATATCCGTATCCACTGCCACGGTGTATTGTATCACTTTAAATCGTTCTAGAGCAGTCACCAAACATTTAAAATATATGGGTCACAGCGTTTAACAGATGAATAAATATGATAAGACTTTGATATATTTTTGCGCCTTTGAGTTTTAGTGTTCGTACATTTGCAGATACTCTGCACGCACATTCTAATATACACTGAGCTTTATGAGAGAGAGACAGACAGACAGACGCCAGGTTACATGACTTTTACTATACCAGAGTTACAGGGGTTTTGTCGATATATAGTTATTATCATTATATTATTAAATACAGTAAAACCTGCTATAGTGGTCACCTCTATATAAGGATCACCTGTCTATAAAGGCCAGTTTTGAAAAGTACCATGACTGCATACTTCAACTAAATTAAACCTGTGTATAAGGGTCACCTGCACATAAAGGCCAATATTTTCTGGTCCCTTGGGTGGCCCCTATATACAGGTTTTACTGTAGTTACTATCACAAAAAATAATTTCGGTTATAAATATTGCTCCTACATGTTATTAAAACGTCTCCGGATTGCGCGAAATGAAATTTTGACCCTATGTATGACGAGCAGAATTTTTATGTATACTATAAACAAATAGTAAGATTCGTTGTTGTATCCCAGTTTGATATAACCCCTGATTTTAAATTTATTAAAAAGTGAAAACAGCATTGCATTCTTTTCCGGTCGACTGACTGCAATATACCCTTGGCTTATCATTATTCAGGCTTTCACATTGTGAGTCAGAGAGAGTAGCCTAGATTTTCATTTTATTTATCGCAAATTCCAATTTTCAAGATTCAATATAAATGTGTGTGTTATGGAGGTAAAACATAATTATTCATAAACAAAAATCGTGTTACTGTAGTACGCTGCTGATGAAATTGTGTATTAGTCCAGCAGATTAGTGAAAAAATTGTTCACATTGTGATACAAGCACTAAAATTGACATGGAGACTACTTTCTGGCTACTAATTCGGAAAACCCCGTTAACCAGAAGAAATCCAAAATGGCGGCCATTTTTTTCAATATGGCTGCCATTCTGAGTAATCATAACTATTTTTATTATTTAACTTGACATGCATGACAAAACTAAATGGTTTTTTTTATCAGAAATTATACATTCTCGTTGTGTTTATTATTGTTATCTTTTTTCCTTTCCTTTTCTTTCAAGTTAAAGCACAAGTCATGTCTTTGACTAACTTCTAGTCTTCACAGTTGCATTTACAACTTTTGCAAGAAACTAAATCCATGGTAACATTTGTACCTGTCACAACATTCAAGGGGCACTAACTGTGTTTAAATGTAAAAATGTTTCGATTCTTTCTAGTTTTACTACTTTTACTTGATGTACAATAACAGATAAGAGCTATACACAGGCATAAAAAAATATTATATTCCGATATTTTGTGAAAATAAGGTCAGTTCCAGTGCGGTATTCATACACAAATAGTGTTGTTGAGTTAATCAATAAATATTGCAAGTGAAAAAGTGACAAACCTGGATTTGTTACGCAATTTCCACACAATATATAGGAATTTAAGAATTTTTATACCTGTGTAAATCTCATTTTTTAAATATTATTTTATACCAATTTAAGTAGTAGAAAAATGAAAAGAAAACTTTTGCCAAAAACACAGCTAATGCCCGTTTTAGTTGTGTAGCCACACATTGTAAGCTACTCTGAGCCATTGGTGGAAGTGCTGTTCAAAAGATTTGCAACATGTCATCTTGCTTTTCTTCAACCCCATTCAGCAGGGCTTTCAATTTCCATTTAACATATAGTGATTTGATACATATGCAACATTCTTGGTATGCAGCACGCTTTACATGTTGAATAAGAGCTGCTTGTGTTGAAGGAATTGATTCATATGACCTCTGGTTTTGAGCAAACAATTCCAGTCTTGCTTCATCAGTACTATCAGTGACACTAGTCCTGCCATACATAGTGACCACGAACTCTGAAGTATATTCTGATCTTCACCTTCAATTATTAATTGGTACCGACTGAATTTCTTTAAAACAGTGGGGATACATTCCATACTTGCCATGCACTTTTTCCCCTTTGTCATCGAATGTAGACACAGCCGTAAACGCGTCGAAAAATAGAAGACCCTTGGACTTTTCTGGGCAAACTGACATACCTATATCACGTAGGGGAATCCACTTCAAGTTTTGTTCGTGACCAAAAGTTTCCAACATCTTTTGGCAGAATTGTGGCCACAATGACAAGGATATACGTGTCACTGGCTTTAATGATAATGGTTTCGTGACCATCTGCTGCAGTGTGTTTTGTATGCAAGAAGATTCGTGTGTCTGATTCCTCATGATTGCACTATTTGAGTTCAATATTTATCGCTGACTAGACTCAAGACTTGAAATTGTGGACTTTCAGTTTTGCGTCTTCTACAACAGTCTCCGATACTATGCACATTCTGTGTTTGTCCGTTATCTTCTGAACAGTAAAACATCTATGCATCCTTAAGTAACTTGTAGAGAGTGCTTACTGTAACCTGGTACATTTGACGTGTCCTAGTGATACTTGAAGCAGTAAGAAAGGAATCTGCTGTCCCGAAAGAAGCAATCCCTGCTTCAACAATGACCCCTGACCATCCACTATTTTGGAGAAGGGTTCCAATAGACTTACGTGTCGCTATTTCAACATGCAGACCCTGAACATAATGACGAACTTGTTTCCACCATACTTTTCGGGCCAATGCTACTGTATCCATTTTGCTAATGTGTATGGTCTGGTCTGCCTGCAGTTATATAACAGAAGTCTAAAGTGGATTACGGTATGTAACCGTGCCCTTGATCCATGACATGCCGGGTTGTGGCCACTGAATGGGTCTGCTACGAAGAAGAGGTTACAGCGACGAAATACTCACTTCAAACATTGGACCTTTATCCTTGGCTCGGCTCTTCTGCGCTGGCACACCCTGTCAATTCAAGCATGGCTATCTAACAGGTCCTGTATTTAACAAGGCAGGTAGGTAGGTGTATATGGGATTGTGAGCAATTGTTTAGGACAACAAACCATACTAAAGTCAATGTTTAGGCAATTGGTGACGTCTCCATATGAGCGAAAGATTCTTGAGTGGGACGTTAAACAACAGTAAACAAACAAACATGAATGTTTTTTTTTTTTCTAGACATATTTATTACTTCCATTCTGTTTCTTTATACAAAATTTTTAAATGTATGCATGGCTTCGCTTTGTTTATGTTTTAGTGTTTGTGTGTAGTCTTTTACCGATTCTGTGCCAGTTTGCACTCAATGACCCCAATCGTCCTAAAATTATCATTAGTCTAGTGGATTAATTGTATTCTGGGAATTCCCCCAACCCCCAGGTCATAGTTCGACCCGCGAAACGAATGACCTTCACGAGTTCATGAGTTCCACCTGCGGAACGCATGACATTCACGGGTTCGCGAGTTCGACCCGTTCCGCGGATCGCATGATCTCCCACCGGTTTCGCGAGCGAGTGGCACTCGCGGACGTCCGTGGTCGCCGTCGTGGTCACCGTATCGACGTAAGAAAACATTTGAAGATGACTTAAAGAAAATGTTCCTTACATTAAAAAATGGATAAGGATTTACCGATAAATATCTGGAGTCTTGCTGTTGCTAGTCCTTTTGATATCCGTAATGAAATGTTTTGGTTACTTTATAAAAGCGAGGGAAACGAACCGTGGGATCCTGATGTGAATTGGGTTAACAAGGTATTTTGGTTTGTGTATGAGAATTTAGCGATGGACATCGAACCGTGGGACTCCGAGGTAGACTGGTTTAATAAATGTCATTGGTTTCATTACAACGACGAGACTGATAGAGACGAACCGTGGAATCCTTCCGTGAACTGGTTGCGTAAAAACCCCACTTTAGAGAACCCTCTTTATTATAATTATTTTCTCGAGAATACTATACATGTTGATGATGAGCATTTGATCTTGTTGGACTGGGATGCCTATTTGGACTGGGATGATTACAATTACATATCTGAGCGAAACGAACCGTGGTACCCAGAGGTAGACTGGCTTAAAAAATGTCACTGGTTTATGTACAACAGGAAAGCAGGGCTAGACGAACCGTGGGATCCCAAGGTAGACTGGGGTAACAAAGAAAATTGGTTTGAGTATAATGAAGAGACCGATAACGACGAACCGTGGGATCCCGAGGTAGACTGGGGTAACAAAGAAAATTGGTTTGAGTATAATGAAGAGACCGATAACGACGAACCGTGGGATCCTACCGTGAAATGGCTGCATAGAGACTCTCTCGTAGATAATAATGACGATAGACAGGCGGGTCTGGAATGCTTATAATTACTTATCTAATCGAAACAAACCGTGGGATTCTGACGTAGACTGGACCAACCGATTTAATTGGGCGCTCTATAATCATCTTCACAGGCTAGACGAACCGTGGGACCCCGAGATAGACTGGTATAACAAAGAAAAATGGCTCAGGTATAATAAAGAGACTGATAACGACGAACCGTGGGACCCCGAGGTAGACTGGCTTAGTATTCCCCTCGACGACAAACATATGTAAATCCTATAAGAAATTACTATGACTATATAAAAAAATGGGTTTGACTGGAAAAACATGTAGAATCAACGTCGACCAGTTCGACATAACTAAGTTGATGATACAACCTCCCACCCAGGGAAGAAACGGTTCTTTCGTCGACGTATTATACAACTATTCGGATGGCGTTTGTCATTCTCTCAAAATAAAAACGCCCACTCTGTTTTCCTACGGAGTGAATGGTAGATATAAACCGTCTTACAGCATGTCGTTGAAACTCGATGATGAGCAACATCAGCAATTTAAGGACGTTCTCTCGAAGATCGAAGAATTTATCAGAAAAGAAGTTCATAAACATAGAGCAGTTTTTAAACAACACGGTAGAAAGAAACTGCTCGATTGTGATTAATTACGGATCTTGAGAGGTGAAGAAGGCAACGTCATCTATCCGAAACTTCAAATGGATGGAAACAAGATCATCAGTAAATTCAGAACCGTTAAGGGAAAGCTCGATCCGTTGGATTACGTTGGACAATATTGTAAGGTTACTACCGTTTTAACCATCGATCACGTCTTCGTTGGCTCGCAAAACGAATCCATTACGACGTTCGCGGGTCCAGTGATGGTCAAGGAAAAGATCGAGGGAAGGCCAATGGAGGACGAGGAGTCTGATCTTTCCGACGACAATGAATGATCATGTCATAAATAAAAATTCGCATATAAAAAAATGACTCTTCAACAAATGTTCCGCAGCATCGGTATGGAGCCCCAAGAGATAACATCGTGTCAAATGCCCGTCCACACTAGGAGGATTTGCGACGGACCGTGTCCCCACGAGCTTACTCCGGAGTCTATCTTTTGCGCCATTCACCATAGATACATGAAGAAACGCGAGTTTAAACCCTTGAAATTCTGCGAGTCGTGCGGACTGTGGATGTTCGATTCCACGCCTCACACCGTGTGTGTCTCCTGCGATAACAGAAGACAGCAAAGTCATTACTATTACCTAAAGTACAGAGGACTCCCCCAGACGTGTGGAAGACCCCGCAAGTACTAAAAAATTTATATTTTACAAAAAAATATAAATTATTCTATAAACTTGTAATCCGTCGGTTGTTCCGTCCGCAAGATCAGCTTGGAGTGCTTGCGCTGCGACAACTCGTGCTTGAGACGTTTCTTCTCCTTGTCGGGAACGACGTCGTTCTCGTCCAAGCATTCGTTGTAGCTGAACTTGTCCTTGGTGAAGAAGAGGGCTACCCACTTGACCTGCGTGCGAAAGTCTTTGGACGCGCTGTTGTAGCGTTGCGTCAATATCCACACAGACTGTTCGGCGTGTCTTCCCGAAAACGCCAACATGGACAGGGCGTCCGCCTTCTTCTTAATCTGCTTCGTGGCAGAACAGTCGTCGATGATGTACAGCGTGGGCGTCCCCTTGTATCTGTCGTAAAAGTGTCGTAGCGTGTCCTGCAATAGCTCCTCCCCTTTTTTAGACACGGGGTTGACGATGACGACGCGTTTGTCTTTAGGTTGTTTGACGTCGTCGCCTATCCACTTTCTTGATTTGTACGCCTTGTTGAATTCGATGGAAGGACATAGGATCACGATGTGTTCGAAGACGTCTCTGTATTCGTCTTCCAACAGATCGAGGACGAACTCCGTCTTCCCGCAACCGGTGGCGCCCACGATCATGGCGGCGTGAGGTTGTTTAATGAACATTTTTTCTTATAGGATTTTAATTTTTCTTAAGAGATGACGCTCGCGAAACGACCGTTCGACATGTTGATCTGTCCGTCCTTGACGACGAAGATGTAGACGTCCAAGGGATCGGTATCGGTTTCTGGCATTCTCTCGATTCCGACGGAAACGCCTTCGCTGATGTTTTGAAGCCTGCGACCCGTGCCATGGAGATGGTTTTCGGGTGTCGTTCGTAGATCTAACCAGAGACCGAAATGGTTTTTGAGATATGTTCCCAGCGTTATGTTGCTTATCTGGAGTTCCTTGGCGACCGTTTCCGTGACGGTTTCGCGATTCAGGGAGAAAAACTTTTTAATCTCATCAAAGTGGTGATGTGGTCTCATTCCGGCTGAGAAGAGTTGGTTCGGCTGTCCCTCGATGGTCGTTTCCACTTTGGTGATTCTCGGATTATAGAAGGTTTCCAGATCGTTTTTAGAAATATCTTTGAAGAGAAACAGAATGCCCGGGAGAGACCGCGCGGGGGTGTTGATTTGATAATTGAGGACGGTGTCCGATTTACTCATCGTCGTTTTACGATATCGCAATATTTGGGTTGAAGTAATAAGCGTGGTCTCCCTTGTACCTCTGTCTGATGCTGCGAGCGAGAGTGGCGTCGGTGATCTTCTCGAATTCCAACGCGATGTTGGTCGCCTTATAACTTACCGTTTTATCGGCATCGTCGGGGTCCGTCGAGACGACGCGTTTAGCATCGTTAAACGTTAGCATGTATTCCAATCGATCTTGTAACCCGGCTTGATAAAAGGGTTCGCTCATCTCCAAGATTTCGAAATCCAAGGGAATGCAAAAACAATTCCCGAACGCCGCGCCGATCTCGTAGTATTCGTTACTATCGAGAGGCATTGCGTAGGTGAAGGGCTTTGCCCTTAGTTTATTGAGATTGTCGCTCTGTATCCCCTGATAGGCCATGTTACCTCGTTCTACTTTCCAAAGATCGTTATAGACGAAGAATTTATCGGCATCGTCGATGGTCTGAACGGTGTTCCCCGAGATCTTCACCTCGATTTTTTTGATGATGTTACGTCCCAGATTATTATAAACTCTTGTTTTAGAGATGTCGCCACCCTACACGGCGACTTCCATGTCGAAGCATAATTTCGTGCTTCTGGGGACGATGACGTTGTTCTCGCTTAAATTGGGAAAATGAACCGTCAACGTTTGGTTTTCTTCGATGCTCGAGGGATTGTGGGAAACGGTAACCGTTTGGCGTATGCCCTTCACACCGAAGGGTGTACGCAATTTCCTATCGGGATCGAGAATGTGTCCGTAATTCATCATCTTTTTTTTTATTACGTAATAAAAAATTTATCTCATTTTAAAAAAATGGCAGAGTCACATACATACGATAATCAGGATCGTACCTCTGATGATACAACGAACAACGAAGACATTGAAATGCAAGATAATACTCCGAATGAGGGCGATGTCTCTCAAGATACTGCGGAGATGTCTTTCATCGATAATACGAAAGGTCCTAGCTGGGCCGGTGGAGAATATCTACCTCCCGGACTAGAGGCTAATAATGTAGCGTCTGAAGACGATACTGAGAAATTAGTGAACATATGGAAAGCTACCAGAGCTCCTGGTACGGAAACGCCTTACAAGTTTATAGCATCGAAACAAGGTGATTTATGGGTAAAATGGGGGGCAGAATGGGTAGTATTAACGTATAAAGATAGAAGCGGTTTTTATGCGGAAGGCACTTTGAAGAATGAGCAGGGTACTAATTTTGTTAGAGCAATGGGTATGATGAAGGATGTT
This sequence comes from Atrina japonica, assembly GCA_030159075.1. Classification (NCBI taxonomy): domain Eukaryota; kingdom Metazoa; phylum Mollusca; class Bivalvia; order Pterioida; family Pinnidae; genus Atrina; species Atrina japonica. The sequence goes on along the minus strand of BROG01001601.1, from coordinate 28,380 downwards.
CCTGTACAAGAGGCAAAAGAAGTAAAAAATAATGCCAACACTGTAGAAGAGAAATTAGATAACGGTGATGAAACGTCTGTAAAACAAATAGACGATGCAATATCAGACCTATCGGGTAGTATACACAACCTCGTCGATGCATCGACGCAAGCGGGCGTACTACCCATGAGGGAACTGTTGGGGCTGGATAAGAGTCTAAAGACCATTCACGGTTCTCTGCGTGTTCAAGAAGCCAAGAGAGTCGAGTTGGAACGCATGTTATCGCAATGGAAGGAAGACCTCGAAAACAATCCCGACGACAGGAAACGCATCGACAGGGAGATCACCAATACGCGAAACGAATTGGACGGCGTGAACAAGAGCGTCGGCATCCTCAAGGGAAAACTAAAATCGCAACTCACCGCCATCAAGGAAACGATCAAGAGGTTACTCGACGACAATGTCCCGTTGAGAGAACGGATCGCCGATCTATTCAGAGAACAGGGCATCACCATCTTCAGCATCCTGACGGCGATCGGTATTACGGTGGGTTTCTTGGTCGAATTGCTCCTACCGGGGACGACGACGGTCGGGCCTGCTTCATCACCACCTCCGAACAAGGAGGGCGGCGCGGGAGAATGGATCAAGAAACAGCTGGACGCGGTCGGGAAACTGCTCGTGATACTGGCCGCCAAATTCGGTGAGGCGTTGCCGGGTATCTTGGGCGCCATCGTGTCCTGGATCCTGTCGACGCTCGGCAAGACGGCCGTGTGGCTGGGAGAACATCTGTGGGTGCTGGGCATGGTCGTCGTCGGTTGGTTGTTAACGAAACTCGACGAAGAGAAGAAAAGAAAGTAACGCTAGAGCCAAGATGGCGGTCTTCTGATCTTCGTGATCGTCTGACGGTTTGTCCTGTAAGGAAGGTGGCGACGGCGGCGTGATCTCTATGGGAGGTGGCGACAGCTTGTCCCGCGCGAACGTTTTCGCGTTGAGGTTGACGTTCGTTCGTGGTGTCGGGCGCGATCAAGATCTCGTTATTGTAATTGGCGATGTTCTTGCCGATGTTCAGCTCCATGTTGCTGGGCAGCATGTAGAGTCCCGGATGGACGACGTAGTCGAGCTTGGAATTGGCGTACTTCAGGCAGTCTTCGTAGTGCGAGATGTCGGCGGGCAGGTCGAGCGGTCGGTTGATGGCGTCCTCGACGTTGACCAGGAACTGTTTCTGGGCGTCCAGCGACGTGGCGCTGGCGTCCACGATCGAGGTCCTCGTCTCCCCTTGGGCGCCCAGGATCGCCCAGGCGAAGACGCGAATGGACACGTCCAGTCTGGCCAGACCCGGAAGCGTGAACCCCTCCGACCGGTTCGCGATGAACGTGGACCACTTTGTGTTGTATTTTCCGAAGATGGTCCCCTTGATCTTCCAGTCCGCGTCAACCGGCACACCGAATTCGCGACAGAGCCGCTGGTACGCCGACGCGTCGACGTTGTTCGTGTAGTGCTCGAAGTCGGTGTCGCTGGGTAAGGGGGTAGCGATCTCCTGCAGGATCCTTCTGATCTGGTAGTAGACGTGGAACCGGAAGAACGACTTGGACAGGTGGTCGTTTCCCATGTCCAGCGTCACGCCACATCCGGTTGTGGCACACCCCTACACCGCGAAATTCAACTGGTTCTGCCAGAATCCCTTCGATGGGATGCTCGCCCTCGGTACCACTGCTTCAGCATGGCGTAGTACTACTTCGGGGTGCCGTCCTCGAAGACGTTCGGGTTGTCGTACTTGACGAAGATGTTCTTCGAACGTACGCGCGCGCGAAAAACTTTTTGGTCGCGTTGACGTAGACGTCGAACGACGACAGATCTAGATTCTCTCTGTACTCGTAGACGTTCATTCTTTTTTAGTTAAGATTTATTAATATTAAAAACAACATGTTCTATCTCGTGACGGACATTGGAAGACCCGTGAAGCTCTCTCGCTACATCGACAACGCGAACGGCGAGTGGTGCGTGGGCGTCAAGAACGTCCGTTTTTACAACGGGTTGTACAACGTGCCGGAAAGACGGTGGAGATTACGCTACTGCCAAAGGTGGAGGAGACAAACCCAAAGTCCAAGGTGTGCATGCCGGGTCGTACACCTTCACCGACCTACGACGAATTCTAGCGAGATACTTCGACAACGTGTTCCTGGACAAGACCACCATGAGATTGAGAATCGACGGTAAGGGCGACACAGCGGCGGCGCTTCCGTCGGAACTCGAGAAGATTCTAGGCATCGACGAGAACGCGTATCTCCACGGGACCATCTACTCGAGCAATAGCATCAACCTGCAGCCGGTGGAACTCCTCAACATTCATCTCGACGAACTGGCCGAGGGCATCAGAGACGGGAGGGCGAACGACATCGTCATGCCCCTACCGTGCCCCACACGTGAAATTTTCCGAGTTGTACGAAAAAGAGACGTCGAACGACACCCGTTTTCTTAAAGTTGAGACGTGATCGCATCTCGGAATTGACGATACGTCTAAAAGACGAGCACGGCCAACCCGTCGACAATCACGGCCATCCCGTTCACGTTTTCTTGGAGTTTAAGAAAATCTAAAATTATAAAAAGAAATGTCTAGATCGGGATTCTATTACGAAGACCTGGAAAGGGAAGAACTGGCGGTGGAACTCTTGGAAGACGTCAGAGAGGAGGTCACTGCGTTGACCAAAAACCGTCGCATCATGAACACGTTCCAATTCGACGTGAACAAAAACGGAAGAATCAGGCCACCGCTGGGCACGACGATGTTGTTTGACGGTCACGTCATCCGTCTCGGACTCTTGGGGGAACTGAACGTGACGCTCGTAGTGAACGACGTGGAACACAGGACCTTTCAGACCAAGACCGGCGAGATCGTCCTGTTGAATCCACCGGTGCGGGTGACGTCGGGCGACGTCCTCACCTTTAGCGTGAACAAAGGGTTGAAAACGGGGACCGTCAACGGCGTCGTCGTTCTCGACATATAAAAAAATTCCCCTTTAAAAAAAGGGATGAGTAAAGAAGATAAAAATACGTTGTACCCGACGTTAGAGCACGATCCGCAACACTATCGTCTCAAGCGCATCGGCGAGATCGAACAGACGTTTCGGCGAGAGATCGAGACGCGGAAGAGCGTTTACAAAAAGTATAAGCGAATCATGAACACCACCGACGGCGTCGACGCGGCTCTCATCTCGGGAAGCGTCCTCGGAGGAGGACTCGGATTTATCGTGCCCATCGCAGGCTTGCCTCTCCAGATCGTGGCCATCACCGTGGGTGCGGTGGGATTGGCCATGAAGGGCATCAGATGAGTGTTGTTGAAGAAATCGGAAAAACACCTGCAGATCGTCAAACTCACAGAGAGTAAACTGAACTCGATCTCGGATCGGGGAGTGATCGCCGCGCTCATCGAGGACGAGAAGATCACGGATGAAGAATTCGCCACTGTGTCCCACGAGCTGACCAAGTATCGCGAGATGAAGGACAAACTGTATTCTAAATACAAGGACGTAAAAAAAAAGTCGAACCAAGAGACGGAGGACTTGCGCAAGCAGCTCCTAGACCTCGTAAACAAATCCACTTCGCGTTAACCGTAGATTTTTAATAAAATAAAAGATGAAACGTTTTACCGAGATGATGGTGTTCGCGTTGTTATCGTTTTATCGTTTTATGGATTTTGCTCGTCTTATTCGCGATATTCTATATTTTACGCTTAGAACGTTATCACCGAACAGAACAATGGCTGAGAAAACTTTTGCAGTCTTTATAAAAATATGTATTATAAAAAACGATGAACGTAGACGATGTATTAGCGAACGATGCACCCCCCCCCACCGGTACGGCGGTGAATGTATCCGTCAAAGACAAATTGTCGGCGATCGTCGGATCGGGGCGAGCGCGAGAGTTTCTGGGGAAAGACGTGACGCCATCCGAATTGGATAAGATGAACGAGAAAGAAGTGTCATCCCTGAGTCGCCTGTTAGACGCTCGACTCAACACGCGCATGGCCAAGTCGATCGGCAATACCCTCATCGGTCTGTATACGCTTGGTCTCAAGCATTTTTTCGACATCAAAGATGAACCCAAACTGATCGAGGAGCTGAACAAAGACCCCTTCTTGGACGCGGCCATCGGCGAGTTGTGTGTTGTAGTCTCTATTACAAATATGGCGCGCTCTTAGCACCTTTCAGCTTAGCCACCACGACCAGTCGCCATATCACAGGAATAAAAAAAACGGAGGATATAGAAAAAGAGAATGAATCCGGAGGAACTGATGACGACAAAGAATCCGAAACATCAGGAAGCGGGGAAGAAGGGGGCGCAAAAGCGGTGGAACAACAAGAATACCAATGCTAATGCCCAGGATAACAATGCTAATAGCCAGGATAGCAATGCTAATGGCCAGGATGGCTGGAAATGGCTAGCGGGCGCAGGCGGACTCGTCGGATTGTTGCTGATCTACATGAAAAAAAATCCAGAGCCAGAACCACCACCCAAAGTACTTTCAACACCTAAACCCAATCCCCATGAAATGTATTAAATAATTTTCTCTCGTAATTAAAAAATGTGTGAAGAAAACGTCAGAACCGCCGTCAATATGACAATGTTAATAGCAACGGGGGTCATGACGCTGGGAGTGTTCATAACAACAATAACTGAATTGATTAATAATAATAGTAAGGTTATATACGTTCACGACAATGACACCGACGACGACACCCCCTGCAAATGCAATAAATAATTTTCTCTCGTATTTAAAAAATGAGTGGTGAAAAAGATTTAGTCAACACCGCGTATCACGCCGCCGTCAGTACGGGAATTGCCATCGGATACGCGCAACTTTCGAAGAAAATCTTAAAGATGCCGACGCCCAAGATGGATCTAGACCCGAAGGACTTCGGGATGATCATCCTGGAGTTTGCGCTCGCCGAGTACACCAAGGACATGTTGGTCAAGAAGGGTATCATCCCCGCCAATATCATGAAATAAATAAACTCTCTATTAAAAATGGCAACGATCGCGATGATGGTGGGCGGTGCATTAGTCAACGCCCTGGCGTTTTCCAGATTTCCAGAAGAGGTGATTACAGAGACGTATAAATACGCGTTGATGGTGGTTGACGTGGGCATGCGGTACAAAGAGGCGGAAGCGCTGCCCAATAGAAGCAGCAAGGCTGTGGCGGACGCGTTCGAAAAGATCTACGAACGGAGTCGCTTGACGTATCCCAAGTTGCTGCAGGTCGATCCGGGTAAAGAATTCATGGGAAAGGTCCGCAAACTCATGAAACATCACGACACGACAATCAGGACGGGACACGTCGAGGTGCATCGCGACCAGGCCATCGTCGAGCGATTCAACAAGACGTTGGGAGAACAGCTCTTCACCTATCAGTACCACCAAGAGATGAAGGCCGATAAGATGGGAAAGGGGAAGACCACGAAAAAGGTGAACACGGAATGGGGTTGGAACGATTTTCGGGACGTCGTGAAAGCAATCAACGACGAGACGCAACCTCCCAAGGCCATCGTGCCTCACACTCCCGTCGAATCGCCGATAGGTCCGTTTAACAAGGTCCGATTTCTCTATCTGCCCACCAAGGTTAATAAAGACGACGACACCCGAAATTACCTTCCTCCGAAACGCAGGGCGACCGATCCCATCTGGAGCATGGACAAACACGAGATCGATCATCAGTTTAATATACAGGGAATCGACGTCTATTACCTGAAAGACACTCCCGGCAGAAATCCTGCCACGCCTCAGAGAGGTTTCGTGCGAGAAGAGTTGTTGGTGGTCGAGTAAAAATTTATTATCCCATAAGGATAATAAATTGTTTTAGGCAAAGGCATAAGTGTGTATGCGATCCTCCCGAATGCGGAGTTTAGTGTCCAGGGTGATCCAACGTCGTCTTTTTTTTTCTGTCGGATCCCGTAGATGATCTGTTTGAACGACCGGAGACTGTGCATCTCATGCGGACATCCTGACGTTCGTGAAAGAGAGCCTCCTTGTAGTCGTGGAAACCTATCTGGTTTTTCAAGACGCATCGTCTCACGCCCTTGGCGCGTTGGTAACACTATCGTCGTCCATCAACGTGGCGTACATCTTGGGTCTTAGACCTACGTACTCTCTGATGGGTCTTCCTCCGCATTCGTCTTTAAACTTACCGATCACCTTCTTGTTCTTGTTCTTATCTTTATTCTCCGGAAATTGGACGAAATTAGAAAAGTCGTATTCGTCTTCGTCTTCGAGCATGTCCCGGTAGACGTCCTCCGTCCGTATCTCCACCAGCAGCGAGTCCGTATCGGTGTACAGCAGATCGCAGTCGGCGCCGTACCTGGCCTTCAAGTGCTTGTAATACCAACCGTACATATGTCTCTTGGACAGATCTAAGATCGTCATGCCGCAGTAGATGGGCTTATCCAATTTGACGGTGGTCGGTTTGAAGTGGAGGAAGACCCATGCTGTCGTTGATCTTGGTCAACCCGTCGTAACGTAAGCGGCGAGGCGGTCATCTTTCGGATCTTTTTATCTCCGTCGTTTACAGTGACGATCTTCAACTCTGTTCTGTTCCGTTTGTTTTCCATGGTCTTTCCGAAGACGGCATTGTTCATGAGCTTGAAGAAGTCCTTTTCGAAATCGTTTTTAGCGCATTGACGCAAGCAGTGTTTTTATCGACGTAACCCGCAAGCCACGGCTCTTCGTCGAATTGTAGAACTCTGTGCACTCTTGTCAGTTTCTTGCCCAGCTCCAGATAAAGCTTTAATGTCTCGTAGTGCACGACGTATTCCTTCTTGTCTCGAAGATTGGGTACGAGCTTCTTGTGACCCGCGTCGCGCATCTCGTACTCCTTCATCAGCGTTTTCTGATAGTCGGACAGGTCGTTCGGATCGACCTGCAGCGTCTGCGGAGCGAGCGGATAATTATTGTGCTGCAATGCTTTCGGATTACTCTAAATCGACTTCTGAGATGTAGCCCTTCCTTCTGGCGGATGACACGGATCGGGCACACACCCTCGGACCCCATTCGAAACGTCTACAGGCAGGGATGACTCATGGCTTCGCTATAGAGCGCGTTGGCGTCTAGATACATGAAATGTACTCTTGGAAGGTAATGATCGGGTATCGTACTCTTTCAAGTACTTGTTGTTGGCTTTTAGAATAAACGTTGCGGGACGTAGGTGATCCCACACCTCTGATCCCCTTTTCAACGAATAAATGCTATGTCATAATCGTGAGCAACTCTAACTCGATTCTTAGAAGTGAGCAACCCCGCGTCCCAGGCCAAGCCGGGAGCCGTGTAGTAGTAGTGCACGGATCCAACGCGTAAATGGTTCAGAGAGATGTTGCGGCGAAACTCTTCGAACACGTCGGCTAACAAGACCACGTCCGTTTTCAGGTACAGATCGTGGTAATCTCCCATGTTCCCGCATCCGTGTTCGCGCCAGACTGTCTGGGCGTGATCGTACTCCGCTAGAGTGATGTGAGTATCCGACAACGTGCTGTAGAAGGCTTCCTTGGGAGGCAGGGCGGTCTCGTTGAACCTGGTGAAGGAATCCATGTATACGTAGGGATAGACCCCCTTTCTCGTCAGGAGCGAGACGTCCTCGAATATGGATTTCGTGATGGGGTAATCGTCTAGATTTTTAACCAACGTCTCCAGACCGCACGATAAGAACTGGAGACTGTCGATGAATCGCAAGGAACCAACGGAGAAACTGATGAACTTCTCCTGATTCATCAGAATGCAGTGAACAGACTCGTCCACCTCCATCTCCGATAGTATCAGGTGGGAATCATACCCGCGAAGATTGTGGAAGACGACGGGGATATGCTTCGCCCTTCTCAGCAACCTGTTGCACTTGTTGTGGGCTGCATCCCGAAACTTACCGGATTTGTGGCAGTGATCTTTAACCTTGACGAGATCGAATGTCCTGATGTCTTTCATGATGTCGCCGATCTCGGTCTTTATGGTATCAAGACGCTCGCGATACCATTCTAGATCGGCTAAATCACATGGGTCCGATGTGATGCTGATCTTGTGTTCCAGAGAGACGATAGACTGGGTAATTTTTTCCCGTTCCGTGAGAAGTTTCTTTCTCCGAACCCACAGAGATATATACGCGCTAAAATCCCCCGAAAATTTATCTCCGCAGATCCAACATCGCTTAGCCTTTTTAAAACATTTATCATCCTCGTCGGTCATATGTAGCTTCTTTTTTTCTCAGTACCGTTAATCTTTTTTTCTTCTCGTCGCAGACTATCTAGAAGATGTTTCACACGACGTTCCCCCCGCGATAGAGTCGAGGCTCTTCGATCTTCTCGACACCCTTCTCCGATCTCCAGACGACGACGTAACAGTACCCCGACGGGTAGTGACGCGACGTCTTTGTCGTTTTATCTCCAGCCTCTTCGTTGAGGGGCGAAATGATACACTCAAAGTCGTGGCATGGACAGGTTGTTTGTGGCTATAATTCTTAAACTTGAGGATATTCTTCCCCTCCTCGGGCATGATGGGTTTCATGGCTAGAGTGTTGATGCCGCGACAATCGGCTGCGTGCTTTTTGTAAACGTCCTCGCTGGATAGGACTTTGAGACAACGAAGACAAGGATAGGATTTATGACCATATTTTGAGTGAGAAGAAATCAATCTGGGTGTGTTTTTAATCCAAGAGTAGTGCCACTGGTCTTCTGGACCTTCTAGCAACAACAGATTAACTTCGCGATCGTGAAATCTTTCCGATATATAATAAGGGAAAAATCCTTTCTTCTCCGTCCACCCGAGAACGTTGACGGCGAGTTCGTTGCGACGTTCGAATCTGGGGATCTGCTTCAACGGCGTCGGATAATCGATGCACCTGAAGTCGTACAACTCGATAAACGGTATATAATTTTGAGGTCTATGATAATTATGTTTAACATTGTCGTGATGTAAACACGCTAAAACGCTATACATAAAACACCTCTGATCCTTGTTTTGTACGTTTATGACGGCCTTCTTATCCACGATCTGCTTGGGCAACTTAAAATAGGAGGATCCTAGGGGTGGCTCATACTTGGTAAAATTCAAATAGATCATTTGAGCGTCGTCGATGACCCACCCAGACCCCGCCTGAACAGTTTTGTCGAGCGAATCAATCAACTCTTCAATTATGCTTTTAAATACGTCTTCGATCTCGTCTTCTCTCAGAATCGCATGTTGCCGAGTTTTGTGGAGTTGCGTGATGACTTGCGAGCTGACCTCTAAAATATCTCGCTTGAATCGCTGTTCCACTTGAATTTGGATCTTGATGGGACCCTTTCTCAGTTCGTCGGTAATCACTTAGAGATTTAAGTCGTCTTTAAAATACTCTAATAACGATCTGAGATTGGCTCGATGTATATGATTACGAACGTCTTTTTTATAGTCTGGTATAGAAGTGTTGAAAAAACTATCACCTAAATCGAGATGACGTTGCTTTCGTTTTTGTTCGACTCGGGCAACGCCCTTGGAAAGATCTGTTTGAAGAATTTTTTTATATCGAGATCTGATCAACTTGCGTTGCATCTTGGTAGAAGCTTCCTCGAGTTCATCGTTCAGCGCCCGTCGTAACTTCCGGCTGACGGTCTCTCTCCTCTGCTCTTCCGTCGACGCGTCTCTCACATAATCCCAAACGGCTTCGGTGACTTTCTTATATCCCCATTTACCAGCATTGTATAAACGTTTCAGTCTCTCAAGATGTTCATTGCTTTTATGTATAGAACATTTTCTTTAAGTCATCTTCAAATGTTTTCTAACGTCGATACGGTGACCACGACTGCGACCACGGACGTCCGCGAGTGCCGCTCGCTCGCGAAACCGGTGGGAGATCATGCGATCCCGCGCGGAACGGGTCGAACTCGCGAACCCGTGAATGTCATGGCTTTCCGCGGGTGGAACTCATGAACCCGTGAAGGTCATTCGTTTCGCGGGTCGAACTATGACCTGGGGGTTGGGGAGGGGAAGGGGAATTCCCAGAATACGATTAATCCACTAGACTAATGATAATTTTAGGACGATTGGGGTCATTGAGTGCAAACTGTTCCAGAATCGGTAAAAGACTACACACAAGTGTTCTCCTGTTCAAAATATCTTAGATCTAGTGCTTTTAGAATATTTAAGCTTGCTTATTGCATGTGTCTTAGTGATATCAGCGATATATAAAGCAAATATATATCGCTGGTGATATGAAATGTATTTTATGTAGCTTATACATGTAAGTGTAGTATTTATTTATTTATTTTTAAAGAAAATTGTATTTAATTCGGCATGTATTAAAAACATTAAATACATCAGCTTTTAACCGAATATATAAAACGTATACAAATACAACAGTGACACTTCATGCATAAGCAACATAAAATACATTTTGAAGCACTGTGAACGCATGCGCGTAGCAAGGTTAAAAATTCTTAAAACAACAGATTAAAAGGACACTAAAACAATCGCTGATACAGATAAAGACGGTAGAATTTGTTGTGTATTTGTTTTATTTATTTGGTTAAAAGCTCATCAGATGGATCTAGAGATTATGTTTTAGGCTATGTTTTTAACACATGCCAAATCTAAATAAAAATTTCTTATCTAATCCAGCGATATATAAGCTAATATTTTGATTAGCTTTATATATCGCGGTCTAATCCTATTTTATTAACAAAAAGATTAGATTTTGGAATGTTTATTCAAAATATGCAAAATAGTAGCGATGTTAGGCTTTATAAAATACATATAGTAAAGGAGTTTTGTGGGTGAAATAAATGACACAAGCGTATTGCAACTTTGATACGACCCCTCTTCAAATACTGTGTCACAGGAACATGGTGGTACAATCGACGCAGGCGTGCAACGTGGATCCAGAAATCATTTCCGTCTATGCTGTCAGAAAATTTACGACGTGTTTACTGTTGAACAAAATAATAGAACTCGAGGATGGATAAGGAATGAGAAATTGCTAGTTGACGGTAAATTACGTTCTTCAATCGAAGTGTTTGCGATTGTATCAATTTGATCTAATATGCCTGAGAACTTATTGAAAATCCATCATCATTTTATTTTGGTCCTACCCCCCCCCCCTCCACCATTCACTTGACTTGTTTTTGACTTAAGCGATCTCCCAGGACCGTTTGACAATGATAGGCAGTGTTTCCACGGCTTTTTATTTGAACTTTCAGGTCATTATGACCCTATTAGTGCCAGGTTAGAGTTATCCCCCCCTGCTGGGTGCTAGGTGTACACAAATAAATACCCCTTTTCATGATTATCTTATATCTATTGGTAAGCCATTGGTATCACTATCAGGTAATTTCGGCACCGAGTAACCTAGGCACTTGTAAGCATGTACTTCCAAAAACATGGATTAAACTTTATTTCTAGGAATTAAAATTCATCATGAGATATTGATTTATTTATCTTAATCAATGTAAGCTGCTGATATTGCCTGTTCACTGAAAATACCTGACGCAGAAAAGTTAAGTGCCAAAGTTACTTATTCAAGTGCCGAAATTACTTTGTGTCGAAAATATGTGATACCAAAATTACTAGGGATTCCATTACAATGACAGTCAATGTAATTTACGATTTTTTGAAGACGGGGACACAGAATGAGATGATTTTTTTACAAACAAAAGCTTGTCATTCAGACGTCTTAAACTACACCATCGCCGGCATCATATGTTAGGGAAAAGGCGTATGTTCTTGTATGATCAGGAAAATCACGGTAACTGTTCTGGAACCAGTAAAGATTTCAAATCATTCCTTTACCTTGGCACCCTGCTGTGAAGTTGAAGTCCTTCATCAGGTTGCTGCAAGCTGTGTTCATTGGAATGTTACCTTCAAATGATGGGAATGATGCAGCAGTTTTAAGTTAGGAAGGTCTTGGGGGAAAAGTGTTATACATCAAATTTATACACTCATTTTTTAGGATTAATTATTTTATAATCGGTGATACTGTTTACAAAGTAAGGATACGACACAGGGAACTGACAACATTGTAGTGTTACCATCATAATGACAATATGAATGATAATGGAAATCCACTATCCATGATTAGGACTGCTTCTGTTTTGACCAAAAATGAAACTATGATCAGAAGGTGTCATGTCTGGGAACAGTAGGGGAATCTGTTGGATATGAAAGGCTGTTTGGGTCACAAACAGGATGAACTAACATAATGAAACCTATTGGGATAAAACATGCAAGATGCATGTAAAATGTCACTTTACTTTTAACCTGATAAAACACACATTTTGCATGCAAAAAGTGACTTTTAATGTGAAAGACCATTTTGTGTGCAAAACCCTTTTCATCGGGTTAATTCTTTTGTATGTAACTCGTGAGACATAATCAAACACTTGCATGCAAGTTTGTATAAATTGTATTGTGACTGAGAGGAAACGTCCAATTAGGACTCTTCTTGCCAAAAAAAATAATCAGAAGTGTCCAGTAGGGGAATTGATTTTGTGTTAACGATATTTACCAAACAAAATAAGAATTTATTTTGAATTTATCTGATAATCTTAGTACATATACTGGTAATATACACATTTAAAAATAAAAAATGTCACCTGAAACAACCAAATGGTTACATGTATGCCATTTTCTTACCTGAAAAACTGTTACATGTATGTCAAATCCAGTCGTTAATATTTACCAAACGAAGCAATATTTTGAAATGAACAATTAAGACACTAAAAGATACGCATCTATAGTATTCATAAATATGGAAATTAAGAAAATATATCCGTATTTAGTGCATAAACTTTTGTACTGATTAAAGTGTTTCATAATATCGAGCACCTTTTTACTGGTTAATTTCATCGCGTAAATTCATATCGTAATTCGCTTCAACTAATGCATTAGAAACATTTTGCATGTAAAATTCATATCGTAATTCGCTTCAACTAATGCATTAGAAACATGTTTTGCATGCAAAAACTTTAAAATGTCATCTTTCACATTAAAAGTCACTACCGTACTTGCATGCAAAAAGTATGTTTTATCACATCCAAAGATTTTGTGTGCAAGAGAGATTTTTCTGGGACGTGTCAAAGTTGCAACCCGGAGTCCTGCAGGACGCTCAAAATTTTGACTTGGACATTTACACCTTTTAATCAATCCCATAATTGCTTGTTGACTGCTTAATTGACACATCCTAGTACCTGTGCGCATTCTTGTAATCACTGGTCATAAAAGAACATGCAGATAGTTACCTGTGCCACCGCTTTGGAAAACGTGTGTAGGAGGGTGCTAGTTCACCTGTTTAATAATATTGTTTGTTGAGCATCACCCTAAAAAAATATGCCAAAGTAAGCATACCATACCTGCAGATCATTTTATCTCCCAATCAACATCCATGGACAATGAATCATTGCTGATAATCCTTTGATTAGATTTGAAAGTCTCATCAACGAAGAGCTGATGACATCAGGCCGCTTACATATGTATATCATTCAATTACAATGTCCAGCTCATTTTACAGTTATCAAAGTTAATGTTTAAAACAAAAACTGGATTAACGAAGTACAAAATAAAAGTGTCAATGTCTTTTAAATAAATCTGAAGGAAAGTTAATATGGGTTTAATATCATTTGCCACATCCATGGACAAAGCAAATCATGATGAATGCTTGGCGCTTATATCACCAATTGACCAAAGAAAATCAGTATTCAGCATTTGAACAGTCTTGTCTTTTGAAAATGTTTTGATGTTATGGATAGAAAAAAATTTTGTTTGTGAATTTTAATGCAACATTTGATTTCTTTAGAATCGGAAAATAGGATTGGCAATTATTAACCTGATTGTGATTTGTAAGTTTTTTTTACCCCCCATCCCATCCCTTTTAAAAAAAATATCATGGAATAGAACTTCTAATTTCATAATGCATAGTACACATGAAAAATATTTCTCGTTAGGAACCCTGCACTACAAAATTAATGATACAAATAAAAATACAATTAATGATAATTAAAAAAATAAAAAAAAATAGATCTACACATAGAAATAGAATCTAGATAGAATACATATGAACAAAATAGATAAATAAATGAAGGGACAACCTTAAAAAGAGATTTTGGCAATGGACTTTGAATACATGTAATTTTCATTTTCTGGATGGACCTCCCCATATTTTGACCCTGGGGTCCCAGGGACTGTCCAAAATTTTGATCTACTAAGAGCCCTGAACAAAATGCTTAATGCTACCATAGAGACTTGGCCAAACAACTGCCCCCCTTGCAAAAAAAAACAAATGAGAAAACAACAGATGAAGTTGTATTATGAAACTTCGTGCCAAATTTGATTTTCACTCCTCACAGGCAAGGGGACAGGTGTTTTTTTTTATTTCCTCTGAAAGCAACCAATCATTGAAATAAAAACATTTGTACTGATATCGGTGAAAAACCCCCAAAAAATATATCCATTATACTTTCATCAGATAATCAAGTTTGTTTCAATATCATCATTTCAGATTATCAAAACACTTTTTGTACAGTAGGGTATTTTACTGAAACACACTAGAATTACCAAAACACACTAAAATCATTAGAGCAAGGTACAGATGTTTTAATACCGGTATATGTTGTCGAAAATGTTTACAATGTTATTTGTAACCTGATTTATATATAAATCCAAATAAATTTCTGAAACAAGATTGAAACACAGAACAGTTACCAAAACATACCGATCTTGTTTATATCTGTTTCAGTAATTGTATCTAGTGTTTATTGGTTTTGTTTTGGAAATTAATTTGGAATTAATCCATAATTATACTTAAATCATGTTATAAAATAAATTTTGGATATATATACTATAACTGTAAATATATACTACAAATTTGTATCTTGCTCCAGTAATTGTAGTGTATTTTGTTTCTGTAAATGGCACAACCCCTTTTTGTACATGATGATTTACACATGTAAGGTACCAATTAGGGTTTTTTGGCTTCAGTCTAGATCCCCAAAACAACAAAAAACACAACTGAATCAAAATTAATAGGTTAACATTTCAGACTCAATTAGCAAAAAGTACTGGTAGGTCAACAAGACTTTCTGCGTTTCGCTTTGACTTTCATTTAGATGATATTTTCATGGCACCATACATGTACATGTATGTATAAAGTGTGCTTTAATGCTTTAAATGCTTTAAACCATGAAGTACATGTATCTCACTTCTACATGTATTCACGTAGTCAGCACATGTTTGAGCCCTGCTCTAACCTAAGCAGATTATGTCAGTATGTGGAAGGCCAATGATCTCTCCCTAGTTACACAGTAATGAAGTTCTCCAACAATAACATCTGGCCGCCACTATATAACTGAAAAATTAACTCATCAGCCCCCTGAAAAACAATGGACTATTCTATAAATGAATTACTTAGACCAGTCCAAATGCGTCTTAAGGGTGAATGGGTTAAAAAAGCAAAGCTGGAGGACACTTTTAGGATCGCCTTAGTCTGTCTTGCATCAATTGTTGAAAGGGTCTCCAGGACAGGTACATCTTGACTTCTACTTGTCAAGAACATGATTACGATCTTGGTCTGTACACCAAATAGGGAGTTTTTGGAATAAAAATAGGGGAAAACACATGTAATATATATTAGGAATGGGCCTGTATGGGGGCGGAATATCGACTCTGTGATAACTATAGAAAAAAGCCTGAAATGTATACAAATTCATAGTCCATGTACAATGTATCTATATATCTCAATATTTTAATTTCCGAGTCATGTGACTGACTTTTATTAATACATCTGTTCAATAAATGCAAATTAAGAATACTGATAAGATCTATAAGGTTTCTTATTCCTAGCCGGCCTGTACTTGTGACATGAAGTCAAAGTTCAAATTGTTTATTAATATGCCACATGTCTTAATATAAAATACGTACATGTATATGCATGTATACAACTAGGTGACATTTTATAATACAACATCTGGCCTTTACAGACCTACAAGACACAAAACATATAAACACAGATAAAGCCAGAATCTACTTTTAAAAAATTAATAATGTACATGTCATGTATGCAGGTCTTCTTCTATGGTTTCCTCAGGGCCTGTATAATTGGCTCCATCCCCAATGCAAAACACATGCTTTTTCCCAATTTGATGAAAAAAATGTTCATTTTGGTATACAGATCTAAAACGCCACCATATTGAAAAACAAATGAAAGCAGGGAGAAATGCATTTAAAAAAGAGATTCTTTTATTTTTAGAATAACTTGTGGATACATTACATATTTTATGATATATTGGTATTCATTTATAGTGTGAAATATTGATTTATATTTTATCAAGGGTTTTTATTGAATGTCATTAAGTTTTCATTATACATCATAATTAAGTTACATGAATCCATCCCATCCTAAGTGATACTACATTGGAGAACTTGGAGCTAATTCTGCCTGTCTAGTGTTAAGTGGGACTGACAGAGAACGGATAAGTTAGCTGACAATATTGTTTGAGTGTTACTGGCACTGTTATATCATGAGAGTGCTCCTACCAGCTTGAGCTAGTGCAGTTGCCCTTTGCCTTAGCTTGATTGTTAAGAGTGTCAGACTTTAAACAGGGGTCCCATTTTCCATTCCTCTTAGAGGCAATATTTGTCTTTGTTACAATTGGCACCCACGTTGGGATCTGGGTTTTTCCTGATTAAGTGAAAGAGATTATCCTGGAATATTGCCTCAGATGTGATAGCAACTTCTAAGAGGGTCAGGACAACTCTTTTAATGGAGGGGGATACTGTGATAGGGTTAATTATACAGTGCTCCTACTAGCTTTTGCTCAATAGATGTACCAGACTTGTAAACCAGGGGTACCAGGTTCAAGTCTCCTTAGAGGCAATATTTGTCTCTGTTACACTAATATTATTAATAGCATATAAATGAAAGTAAATCCTTTGAAAACATTGCTGTATTTTGGAAGCTTAAGTAATAAATTCTATTTTTTTACAGTGTCTGACACAAAAGTACTATTGAATCATGGGAAGGAACCAACCTTTGAGCAGGTGCTGGCCTTTCCGCGTATTGTAATTTGAGTGTAGTAGATTTTGATAATTTAAGAAAATGAATTACGAAACAATTTTTTGTTTACAATTATAGCATGTGTCTAATCACTGGACGCATCTGTTTGCTGGACATGGTACTGGTGATACATACATGTACATATTTTTATCTTTCAGAGGTCAGTATGGGGGCAAACAGTAGTAGCATCAGTGAGCTGACTGGTAATGAATATCTCCGCAAGCTTTCCGCAGCAGAGCCTATAAATCCGATAGATCCATTCTGGAATCAACTATTGTCCTATTCGTTCCTCATCCCAATTAACAGGTATGAATTGTTTCCCTTTTAAGGTAACCCTGTAAACAGATATGAACTGTAACCTGCTTAGGTCACCCTGTAAACAGGTAGGAACTATTCCCCTCTCTAGGTCACCCTATCAACAGGTAGGTACTGTTCACCTCTTTAGGTCACCTTATCAAAAGGTAGGAACTGTTTACATCTCTAGGTCACCTTATCAAGAGGTATGAACTGTTCCCCTCTCTAGGTCACCTTATCAACAGGTATGAACTGTTCATCTCTCTAGGGCAGCCTGTAAACAGGTATGAACTGTTCCCCTCTCTAGGGCACCCTGTAAAAAACTATGAACTGTTCCCTTCTCTTGGTCACCCTATCAGCATGTAGGAACAGTTCCCCACTTTAGGTCACCTTATCAACAGGTAGGAACTGTTCCCCTGTCAAGGTCACCCTATCAACAGGTAGGAACTGTTCTCCTCTCGAGGTCACCTTATCAACAGGTAGGAAGTGTTCTCCTCTCTAGGTCACCCTATCAGCATGTAGGAACTGTTCTCTCTAGGTCACCTTATCACCAGGTAGGAACTTTTCTCCTCTCTAGGTAACTCCATCAGCATGTAGGAACTGTTTCCTCTTTAGGTCACCCTGTCAACAGGTATGAACTGTTCCCCTCTCTAGGTAACCCTATCAACAGGTAGGAACTGTTCTCCTCTCTAGGTAACTATATCAACACGTAGGAACTGTTTCCTCTTTAGGTCACCCTGTAAACAAATATGAACTGTTCCCCTCTCTAGGTAACCCTATCAACAGGTAGGAACTGTTCTCCTCTCTAAGTAACCCTATCAACAGGTAGGAACTGTTCTCCTCTCTAGGTCACCCTATCAGCATGTAGGAACTGTTCCCTCTTTAGGTAAGCCTAACAACAGGTAGGAACTGTTCTCCTCTCTAGGTCACCCTATCAACAGGTAGGAACTGTTTCCTCTGTAGGTCACCCTGTGAACAGGTAGGAACTGTTCTCCTCTCTAGGTCACCCTATCAACAGGTAGGAACTGTTTCCTCTTTAGGTCACCCTGTAAACAGGTATGAATTGTTCCCCTCTCTAGGTAACCCTATTAACAGGTAGGAACTGCTCTCCTTTCTAGGTAACCCTATCAACAGGTAGGAACTGTTTTCTCTAGGTCACCCTATCAACAGGTAGGAACTGTTTCCTCTTTAGGTCACCCAGTAAACAGGTATGAACTGTTCCCCTCTCTAGTTAACCCTATCAACAGGTAGGAACTGTTCTCCTTTCTAGGTCACCCTATCAACAGGTAGGGGTCTGTCCTTTTGCTTTGCACGGGCTATATCTTCCTCATTCATTAACTAGGCTTCTCATATTTGGTGCATTTATGCATCTTAAAAACAAAATGTTGATACAAAGATTGTACTCCTACCACCCTTATTGTAAGAGTTATTCCCTTCTGTTGATATTATATGTCCGGGCAATCTTAGAAGTGTTAGTTAGCAGTGTTAGTGCTCTGTGACAAATTTTGATAATGACCCCATCTAATATCGGGAAGGTTTGTCCTTAAGGCTAAATGTATACCTGGAAATTTTGGCCCCTTGTTACTTTCACATCTTTTAAAACAGAATACATGTTCACTTCTTCTTAAATTTGCCCTAAATCACCATAGCTTTTTAGATGACATGAATGCCTGTGCTTCAATTATTTAGCTAGAAATGTTTGCTTCCATTTAAAATTTGCCCTCTCATCTAAGGGTAAAAATGGCCAAAATTAAACAAAGGCCAAAATTTTCAGGTATACAGTAATTTATAGTAGATTTCACGAGTATTAGTTTTACATGGACAGAATATGTACCACTGAAATAATTCTGTCCATGTTTATGTTACACAAAGTTTATATGAAATAAAGAGGAAATTTGCTGCTAATGTTACACTTGTGCTAGTGTTACTATTGTTAGATAAAAAATTATTTCAATAATTGTTTTCAATATCAATGCTTGTAATCAGTGTTCCTTCAGCCAAGAAATTAGCATCTTTAGCAGTCGCCATTTGCAAAGAGCTTACTGCATTATGGGTAAATGTGGGCAGATGTACATGTAGTAAAATCACAGTTAATTAATTTCTGTTGCTAGGGTTACAGGTTTTAAAGACTGAAAAAGTTATGTAATATTAGCAGTGAGAAAAAAAAATCACCAGGTCAACTGTTTTCTGACATACTTGACTTTTAATCAACTCTAGTGATTTCAGAATTGCAAACTCATACAGCTTATGTCACAATTATATTTCCAAACCGCTACACAAGGCAAATAATAGGAGCAGCATGCTGCTAGTGTTATGCATGGTAAACAGGATAGAAAAATGGCCATTGTGACCTCATTGATATAGATATATATATATATTTAAATTTGTAAAATAAAAGAAATAAAAACATGTAAGGTACTCTTTTTAAATCAGTTTAGGACAAAATCTTGAAAAAAATCATTCTGTTTTACATAATAGGTATTTTTCAACAACATCTGAAAAAAAAAGACTTCAGAATTGAAGGGAGTTTATTTCGTCCTATTTTGGGCTCAATTGTTACATAAACAGTAAAACAGTGAAATAACATACTAAACAAAGATCATTGTATTTGAATATGTACAATGTATCATTTTGATGTAATATTACACAAAATATCGCATTCATGCATAAAAGATTGAATAATTAGTTAATGTTATTAATTTAATTAATTTTAGTTTTTTCGTCCATGTAACACTAGCACTCGTGAAAACTGACTCGTCTAATAAAGGAGTCCCAAAATGAAATTATTGACTTGGAATATCAAGCATGTTTTTGAGTATAAATTTGTACAAACTTTTCAATACTATTGAGTTTTATTTCCTATGATAATTTTTGTATATTTGTTACAGTTCAGATGCAAAGTTATTAGAAGAGTCTACATCAGGAATATGCAAAAATTTGGCAATACATAATTGTAAAAGTGGAAACTTTGGAGCACTGATCCGAAATTTCCTTGTACGAGCGACGGAATTAAAAGCCTCTGCACAATGTGAAGAGTAAGTATAATTGTGAGAGAGAGAGAGAGAGAGAGAGAGGGAGGGACAGTGAGAGTTAGAGAAGGAGACAGTGATCATTATAGAGAGAGGGAGAAAGTGATAGTTAGAGATAGAGGGAGACTGAGAGTTAAAGAGAGGGAGGGAGATAGTAAGAGTAATAGAGACAGATAAAGAAGAAAGAAATCTGAGGAAGGCAGAAAAAGTTGAAGCACAATCATACTTATTGGAAATTTTTGCCTCCATTTAATTATTGCCACCCTCTGCCCTTAGATGAGGAAATGAATTTAAAATGAAAACGAAACTTGCAAGCAAAATAACTGAAGCAGGGACATACATGCCCTCCATGAGACTGGAGATTTTGGGGCAAATTTAAGATGAGATGAATATGTAGGCCTTATTCTGTCATAAAAGGGCAAAAATTTACAGGTAAACAGTTTAAAATAGGCACTGGCAATCTCTGAATTACATATATTTTCATGCTAATTCAAAAGGCTAAATTATAGATAAACTTATCAACTTCACATGTCTTTTACGTGGGTTTATTTTCAGTAACATTTTCACCTGGCAGACATACAATGCACTGTTCATAATTCGCAGCATCTGTAAATATTTCGTGGAACACTTGAGTGAGGAACTCATTATGCAGCAGTTTGAAGCTAAGCCTAGTGATATGGGAGGTAAGATTGTTTACAATTGTACAGTGGAACCTGTCTTGAGACATCACCCCTTCTCCCACTGCAATGTGGTCTCTCCAGACAGGTGGTCTCTCAAAAGAGGTTTTATCTACAGGACTATTTGATAGAGTGGCTTTCAGAATGTTGTCTCACAAGACAGGTGATCTTTTGTGACGGATTCCTCTGTATTCAGTATACAGACTGCAGACCACTTGTGGGGGGGTCTTGTGGTAGAGTGGTCGGGGGGGAAGGTCCCAGTCAAAAAGACTTCAAAAATGCGAAGTGAAAGTGCCTGTTGGATGAGACTGAGGTCCTGTTTCATTGCAGACCTGGTACATAAAAGAAACGCTGCTGCATTGGCATCATTCCATGGCGCAGGTAAAAATTTGTGGCACTTCACCTAAAGCTGGTGACATCTCAATATAGAGTGAAAAAGTCTGTAATGGCATGTGGTACAACAACAACAACAAAAATACTAAAGCAGTGAATCTATGCTGAGAAATGTCAAATTACAGCATTTGTATTTAGATTGTGTTAAAGTCAAAGTCAAAGTCAAAGTCATTACATTCAAATTCTCAAGTAAATACAGTCAATTTCTATATAAACTGCCACTTTTTGTTACTTAGAAATTCTTTGGGAGAATATAATTACCATTCTTTGGTAAAATATTCATTCATCTATTTTGAACAGAAAAGAAGACAACAATTCATAATTACTGTATACAGGGAAATTTTCGCCCCCGTTTTATTTTTGCCCCTTTCGCCCTCATTGTCAATGGGCGATTTCAAAACTGGGCAAATTCAAAATGGTAAATTCATCTGGTTTTAATAATAAAAGTCTGGGCAAATTTAAAATGGGGCGAAACCATTTGCAAGTGCATTAGTGCGAAAATAACACGGGGCAAAAATAACCCTGTATACGGTAGTTATTATCTTGTGTATTTGATTCTTCAATTACCTGGTCTTAAAATTTTACCTGGCTTTACACCGGTGATAAAGTCAGGTGATAGTGACCGATTAGTCCTATCATTGACCACAAACATGTGGCAGCACATCAAGATAAGTGAATCTTTGGCGTTATAAAGAAAATTTTATATAGCAACAAAAATGTCTGAAAAAATGTAGCATTATTGCGAGAATGGCCACAAATGGAGTGGCGATAATTCAAAAATAGTCAAGGACTGCATACACTGTGAAATAGGACTTTGTTAGTATGTGTTACATAATTTTATATCCTTCCTGTATAATGATTTTGTACCGATTTTGTATCCCTATACATCAAACATTAATTTTGTATGCCTATACATCAAAAATTAATTTTATATTTCAATTTTCATTCCAGGATATACAGATCCAGAGGAAATGGGGCCACTGGCAGAAGAGCTAATGAATTCCTTAGTCGAGCTTTTAGTTGATGTTCCTGTTTTGTATGTATCTACTTCCATTTTTATTATTGAGTGTAAACCTTGTTTTAAAAGATATTTTATGTTGGAATGTCTTGTTGTATAAAGGCTTTCCCCAAACATTTTAGCTTAATCTTTTATAGGGTTCAATACAGGACTGTCTATCGGGATATTTTATGTATAAGACTCACTGTGTCCAGGTTTATGGGGCTCAATACAGGACTGTTTATCGGGATATTTTATGTATAAGACTCACTGTGTCCAGGTTTATGGGGTTCAATACAGGACTGTTTATCGGGATATTTTATGTATAAGACTCACTGTGTCCAGGTTTATGGGGTTCAATACAGGACTGTTTATCAGGATATTTTATGCATAAGACTCACTGTGTCCATGTTTATGGGGTTCAATACAGGCTGAAGATCGGGATATTTTATGTATAAGACTCACTGTGTCCAGGTTTATGGGGTTCAATACAGGACTGTTTATCAGGATATTTTATGCATAAGACTCACTGTGTCCAGGTTTATGGGGTTCAATACAGGACTGTCTATCAGGATATTTTATGCATAAGACTCACTGTGTCCATGTTTATGGGGTTCAATACAGGACTGTTTATCAGGATATTTTATACATAAGACTCACTGTGTCCAGGTTTATGGGGTTCAATACAGGACTGTCTATCAGGATATTTTATGCATAAGACTCACTGTGTCCAGGTTTATGGGGTTCAATACAGGACTGTTTATCAGGATATTTTATGCATAAGACTCACTGTGTCCAGGTTTATGGGGTTCAATACAGGACTGTCTATCGGGATATTTTATGTATAAGACTCACTGTGTCCAGGTTTATGGGGTTCAATACAGGACTGTTTATCAGGATATTTTATGTATAAGACTCACTGTGTCCAGGTTGCTGACTCACTTCTCACCAATGCTCTATGGGTTCGGTCCTCAAACTCTCTATATCGGTGTATTTTATGTATAAGACTCACCGTTTCCAGGTTGCAGACTTGCTACTAACAATGCTATCTGGGTTCAGTCCTCAAACTCTCTATATCGGTGTATTTTATGTATAAGACTCACCGTTTCCAGGTTGCAGACTTGCTACTAACAATGCTATCTGGGTTCAGTCCTCAAACTCTCTATATCGGTGTATTTTATGTATAAGACTCACCGTTTCCAGGTTGCTGACTCACTTCTCACCAATGCTCTATGGGTTCGGTCCTCAAACTGTCGATATCGGTGTATTTTATGTATAAGACTCACTGTTTCCAGGTTGCAGACTTGCTACTAACAATGCTATCTGGGTTCAGTCCTCAAACTCTCTATATCGGTGTATTTTATGTATAAGACTCACTGTTTCCAGGTTGCAGACTTGCTACTAACAATGCTATCTGGGTTCGGTCCTCAAACTGTCGATATCGGTATATTTGATGTATAAGACTCACCGTTTCCAGGTTGCAGACTTGCTACTAACAATGCTATCTGGGTTCAGTCTTTGGATTGGACAGGGGAGTACTTTGAGGTGTTATGATTGTCTCCAGCTCAGGCACATTCTTTTTTGGGGGTACTCCAGTTTTTCCGCACAGTAAGCATCCTTCATGTCATATCAGAGCCAACAAGAGACATTCATATAAGCTTTGTAAACTTGTTTGAGTAAACGCTGTAAAATAAATGAAGTTTTTAAAAAAAAAAAAATCTCAACTTACGTGGAATTACCTGACCATAATATATATTCAGAAACTTTCACTTCCAATTAATTTTGGCCATTTTTGTCCTTAGATGAGGGGGAGAATTCAAAATGAAAATTTAAAACTAAAAAATTGGCGCACAGACACACATGACATCCATGAGAATATAGTGATTTAGGGCAAATTTAAGACAAAGCGATTTTGTTTCCTGTGATGAAAGGACAAAAATAACCAGGTTCATTAATTTCCAGGTATACAGTACATTATCCTGTACCAGAGGTGGGGGGGTTTAAGATTTTTTTTTTATTGGTTTGAAAAGATGTTGGTAAGAGAAGTAATGACATGTAGGTATAGAATTGTAATAAACAATCAGATTGTAAGTGACCAAAATAAACCATTAGATACTGTATTTGTACATGTATTTAAATTAGCGCACTCATATTTTGAAGGGTTGTTGTAGACTTATTAGCATAATCTTGAATACACGCAATTACGGCAACAACATCTTTAAATTGGTGAAGATATACTTTCCCGATGTACACTGTACTTAAACAGCGATCATGTACAGGTGACATTATCCTGGATTCATGTTTATTTTGAAATGGGCTATACAATACAGATAAGGTGACCATTGTAACTGACCACTTAAAGGTATTGCATGGTACTAGTAAACAGTATTCAAAACTGATTGCTTGTTCTATAAACACCATTATTTTTGTCGTGTATGCATTGTGTGCTCCAGATAACTTTCTGAGCACTTGGGTATACTACCCATCATTTCCAAATCCAGTGGGTATTTTTACCCACAAAATTTCTGTCAAGTGGGTATTTTCCAATTCTGTTGCCATATAATGATTGCCATTGATTTTACTATAAAGGTTTGGTTGCTAAATTACCATTAATTAATCTGTAATTAACTGTCTGTACAATGTAAGTCCACAATTTAAACATCTGGGTTTGGGTCAGCTTAACTGCATTATCACTACATACATTATGACCAAGATCCATTTGGAACAAGTGAACTCAATATTTTATCTCTCAGAAGGTTTCAGTTCCAATGTGTTTAATTTTACGCTTCAGTATTGATTTGCATTGGGTATCTTACACATGGATTTTAATTTGCTTGCGTATCTATTTATTTTTTATGCATGAAATATGCAAATGCGCAGCTTATCTGGAGCACTGTATGCAGAACGACAGATGGGGAATTTTTAGCGCTGTACTTGAATTAGCACTATGACTTGAGCACAAAAGGTGCTAATATTAGAATAACACTAAAATAAGTACACATGCAGTAATCAATCTAGTAATCAATTACAAAAGAGTTTTATCAAAGCAGATTTACATTAAATCATGCAACATGTGACTACGTTTCTCCAGTAGTTGTGTTTAAGTCAGGGATGTTCCTTGGTCATTTTTGTGTCCATTTACAGGACTCATCTCTATCCAAAAATGTTTTTCCCTCCAAAATGTGCAAAAATTCCCAATTTGGAATTTCTGAATAAAGAATAAAATATTTTCAAACAGATGTTTCAAATTATGTCTTCTATTTTAGTAAAGGACTATATATGATAAGGGTCCAAAACAGCCCCCAAATGGTAGATGGTCATATTTTCATAACAGGTTCTACATATCGTCTAAAGTTGAGATCTAAGTAGTTTGACTTGCTCTCTTGACCTCAAAGGTCATTTCAAGGTCATGTTAAGTCAATGGAACTCCAATGACTTAATGAACTTTTGTGTTAAGTCTGGTGAAAAATTATTTCGAGAAAATGAAGTAAAATTTTGTTTATAATTTTTTATCTGGTGAAAAATATATGTATATATTCCTTTAAAAATATAGTATAAAAAGGAAAAAAAGTACAAAGAGCAGATTCGAACCCCGGACTCTAAAATTCACAATCTGACCTGCTAACCATTACGCCGTCAGTTGTATACACAATTACCTTAAAATGTTTAATGGTCTGATAAAGACTCGATAAGAGAATGCAGTTGCTAGATGTAGATCTATATCCTTACATTTTGTACTCATAGAGTGTACTTTGGAAAAATAAAATATGTACTGTAGATGTACCTCATTGATCTATACTTCTATTTTTTAAACAGATATTATTTACTTTAAAAATTCAACGTATGCACTTGATAAAAGTTCAGGAGTAAAATTCTAAAAAATAGATTCTGTGCAGTAGGCATGTATTCGGCGCTTGGATAAAGAAATGCATAAGGGCCAAGCAACCAGGTCAGGCTAACTGTAAACTGACCTACATGTAGTAGTCAATTCATCATATTGTAGATCTGTGATGGATAAAAAATTCTGATCTAAGGGTCTACGGTAGTATACGGGTTACCAGTTGGCAAATCATAACCCAAAGGGGTATTCAGTTAGGCCTATTCGATCTCTCAATGAAGCAAGTTTACCATACTTATCTTTATTGAAAAGTTGTCAAGTAGATCTATCGATAGAGAATTTGAAGAATGAAAGGAAAACAAAGCATTATAGCACTTTGCTTACAGTACTCAGTATTTTCCAGTTGGTATTAAGAATGTGATTGCCGCAGTAATATGGAACCAGCGATGAAAAGAGAAGAAACTATCCACTGTAGCTATTTATAGCCTATGCAACAGCAGTGGGGTTTCCTGGTTTGTCAAGTATAGTTTGTTTCTGTTATGTATATGGTCCTCGATGAAAATAAATGAACACTGTCTGTAGACCGTCAAAACAACCGAAAGTAGAATCTCCTTAGCAACGACGTAATCCATGGACGTGTTGTTAATGAATATGAAAAGTTTTTTGTTTATATTGAACGCAGCTTTGGACAAAATTTTCCTTTCTACACAAAATAGTTACTGAGCATATACACCGGAGTGTGGAATATCTTTCTTGTCCAAGACTGCTCATACTTCATTTTACCCCCAAAGGCTAAAAAATACAATAAAATAGATAAAATATTAAAAATATACATATTTTAATGTCGATTTTAAGACACTTTCTTAACATGGAAACTTTTGTTTTCTGTGTGTATGTAAAGTGTGAATCTTAAACTTCATAATATATACAACCATATACTTTACAAGAAATAATTAATTTTCATTTCATTGGTGGGTATGTCACAGAGACAAATAACTGTCTCTGCTGGGAATTGAACCTAGGGCCCCTGGATTATAAATCTGGTGCCCTACCAATTGAGCTAAAGGGGTAACCCCACTAGCCAAGCTAGTAGGAACACCATTTAACCACTGCTACAGGTATATAGGCATTTCTATCATAGTTAGTCCTTTTCATAGATTTTCCCAAATTCTTAGACCCCGGACCATGTAAGTGTCAATACTTTATCATGTTTTTTCAAAAATAAAGAGGGAAATGGACGTCATATGTTAACGATATTATCTATGCCTTAATTACAGAAGTTTTACTTATGCCCTACATCTAGAAGCCCTCAACACACTGATAGCTCTGCTGTCGATACAGATGTTTCAGCCACAGCCAGCCAGCAAATTCATAATTTTTAAGTACATGATGGAAGGAAGATGGTACGTATATGTGTCTTCCCTGTTGTATTGCCACCTTTTCCCCCTTATATATGGTGGTATACTGGGTTTGGTTATATATCACATTTCTATTTTCGAGATGTCGCCATTTTCAAGTTCATAATCCCTACAGTATATGATGTCCTGTTTATAACTCCCAATACCAAACACTGGACGACATTTAAATGTAATTACCTGTGCTTGAGGATAATTAATTACCTACCTGTAATGAACAGGTTTTACCAACACCTGGTTATTCACCTGGTCTGGTGATACGGTGTAGGAATTTAACATGCATAAATGACCATTTGGTCTTCTGGAGAATCAGTGTTGTATTCTGATATGCAGGTTTAGTGTTATAATGTAATAATGGAATTATAGAGAAGAAAATTTGTTTTTGAAGAAATTAAAGCTATATGTGAGTTTGGCATTATATTGGGAGTGATACGTCAAGAGAGAAGTGTATAAGATTTTTACTCAGCCAAAAATAGATTTATTTTTTCTTTTGCAGCCTTATGGACCACTAAATACCTTGGTTTGTATCCTAGGTGATACACTTTGAGCTAAGAATAACTTGGTGTAACATAGATATTGATTATCATTATAGATTCTAATTCATTCTTATCCCCCTGAAAAAAATTTGGGGGGATATAGCTGTCATGCGGGATGTCCGTCCATCTGTCTGTCTGTTTGTCCTTCCATCTCGTTTCCGGACCATAACTT
>BROG01001600.1:0-39744 GCA_030159075.1 Atrina japonica | reverse complement strand
AAGTTTCTTTTTATTTCTAGAGCAGAAAAATATCTAGTCGGTCGCTCACCATTTTCAATCCAATTAACGTTTGATCTTATTAATGACCCTTGTATTTTGTTTCTTCTAATTTTTTCTTCTTTTTTGTTATCTAAAAGTATTGTATCTCCATTATTTAATCTAAATCTTGGATCCTCTTTATACTATTCTTTCTTTAAATTTCCTATTTTTTGTAAGAAAACTTGAAAAGATATTTTTCAACGTAATTCCATCAATAGAGTTTCCAAGAAATTCTCTTCTCAAAGATTACCAAGTCCCTGACTGAAAGGATATTCATACTGTCGGTATCCATTGCCATGTATAAACATTAACATATGAAAAACAATACATACATTCCCAACACACCGAATAACAGGAATATTGGATGCAAAAGGGTTATCGGTACATGAAGGTTTATGACTCTGGTAATGTTGGATGACTGTGTGAATAATGTTTCCTTGCTCCGCCATTTTTATGAAATATTTACAGAAAAAAAAAATACTTTCCAAAGTTAATGGGACACAGTAAGCATCCTGATATTGTATAACAATGATAAACAAGAAAAAATTTATGCAAAGCATCAATTCGCCGCCAAAGGTATTTCAAAGGAAGTTTGGGAATAAATGAATGCAAGCTTTCAGTTACTTAATATCTATTACGACAAAAAGTCCCACCAGATAACATTTTTGTGAAAATAGAGTCATCAGAACTAATTTAACGGCGATTTCTCGTCAACTAACACCAAGTTCACAGACAGTAGTGAGACATGGAGTGGTCATCATGTTCCTGGTCAAATTCATCCAGTGTAATCATTCATTTTAGTAGTGTTTATATAGCAATTGACATCAGCGATGTAGCAATGTCTATATATGTAAAAGTTTACAAAATGACAGTTGCAGTAATTTTCATTGTTCTGCATAATGGTTGTCAACAATGGTGATGAACTTGGATTTTTTTTTTAGAAAATGTATTAAATATTAGTATATATCAAGAATATAAAAACGTAATTTAGAAAAACATTTATGGAATAATTCAGAATTTTTTTTTTTAAAAACAAGTCCATATTCCAGTCGGTTTCGTTCATTGTTGGTCTAGCCGGCTAGAGTGGTTCGATCTTGTTTAACATGATAATTCTGACTTTATCCATTATTACACAAAACTCGTGTGTTAAAAGTAACATTTTATTATATGTAGACTTTAACATGTACTACTAGTTACCGTTTTTTATGTCGAAATAAAAGTAAAAAATGGTGTGCTTCGGTAATTAAGGTCTGTTTCAGTAAATCGTCCGACCCGTTTTCACTTTGTTGTTCTCCCAATCATCAATATTTCATACGACACATTTCGTTTTCGTGTTATATTTATTCCGTTTTCCACAAACGAAATCATTTTAAATGATAAAAAAATTTTGTTCCACATTTGTTCACTAAACTTATATAATATGCTCTAATCAAAATCAAACGCAATCACGTAATGATTGCTCCCATCATTTCGACTAATGTCTCCCACTTATCGTTATTTCAAAAATACGAATCGCGGTATTATACCTTAATTGCATTAAAAAAATTTAGATGCTGATTATTTATGAAACAAACCAACATCACTTTCATATCTGAAATTTAATAGCGTTTTTGCCTCAAATAAAATTACTACGTCATTACTTCCGCGTTCAAAGAAACTAACAGCTCCTTCCATATACTACTTCCTAACTTAATTTGAAATATATTCGCCGCCTCCTGGCGGCGAATAATCAATGGCGAAAAATTACCACACGTGAGTAACAATATTATTTTGATGATTTATAATAAGTATTAAACTTTTATTATTATGTTGTTGTAATTAAATTAATATGTTGTCTGAGCCTTTCTTATGAGATTGTATGGAAAGATTAATCTTGATTAAATTACCTTAGGATGTTCCGGGAGTTTGTTTTCATCATAACTAAATTCATCCTTCTGTATATCCTTCGGAATCTTCTTTCCGCGAATCTGAATTGAAAGCGACGTTTAATGAGCAATTAAATGACCATTTTCATACCATATCCTTTGTCTACCCGAGAATCCCATATCATCTTGAGGATCAGGAAGACCAGAGGGTTGAAACTAGTATGAGGTTGAGGCTTGATATAGGGTATCCTATCAAAATGGTCATATTATAATTACCATTCTCATACCATATCCAAAATAGTGTTCTAATTCCAACATAGTCAGCCGAAAATTCTCAAAACAACTCTCTTTCTTCTAGGATATATATATATATATATATATATATATATATATATATATATAGATATATATATAGATAGATATATAGATATATCTTTAATACTATCAACACTTGTTTACGTCATTTTGAATATTTATTTAACTTTACTTCCATACGAGATAGTAAAATAACATAATAATGTTCTTATAGGAGAAACCCCAGTATGTTCCCATGCTATCAGATGACAATTTCAGTGTTATTTTTAAACAATTGATTTAACGGAAGCCTCTTTGGAGATGCGGGTGAAATGAATTACAATTATGACACTCTCTGTTATGGAATACAGTTATCTCATCCCCTGATATGAATTACAGTTACCACCCCCATCCCCGCCGATATGGATTACAATTATCTCACACCCTGATATGGATTACAGTTATCACACTCTGTTGATATGGATTACAGATATCACACCCTGCTGATATGGATTACAATTATCACACCATTGCTGATATGGATTACAGTTATCAGACCTTGCTGATATGGATTACAGTTATCATACCCCCTGATATCGATTACCGTTATCACATCCCCTGATAAGGATTAATTCTAATTCCAACATTTTAAAGTACTGGCCAAAAATTCTCAAAACAACTATTTTTCGTCTAGGTCCTATTGTGTTCTTCCCAATTTTATCAATAATTGTTTACGTCATGTTAAATATTTCAACGAATCTTAACTTTTCTTGTCTACGAGAGATAGCCAAATTTAACGGAGAGCTCTTTCATGATGCGGGCGATACGGATTACAGTTATTACATCCTGATATGGATTAGTTATCACTCCCTGCTGATATGGATTACAGTTATCACACCCTGAAAATATAGATTAGTTATCACACACCCTGATATCGATTACAGTTAACACACCCTGCTGATATGGATTACAATTAGCACACCCTGCTGATATTGATTACAGTTATCACACCCCCTGATATCGATTACAGTTAGCACACCCTGCTGATATGGATTACATTTATCACACCCCCTGATATTGATTACATTTATCACAACCCCTGATATTGATTACATTTATCACAGCCCCTGATATCGATTACAGTTATCACACCCTGCTGATATCGATTACAGTTATCAAACCCCCTGATATCGATTACAGTTTTCACACACACACACACACACCCCACCTGATATGGATTAATTCTTATTCCCACATTTTAAAGTACATGTACTAGTAAAAAGATCTTAAAATAACTATCTTTCGTCTAGGTCCTATTGTTTTGTTTTCAATTTCATAAATAATTGTTTACGTCATGTTGAATATGTCAACAAATCTTTACTTTTCTTCTCTACGACATATAGCCAAATTCCATATTAATGTTCTTATGTAAAAACTTCAGAATACTCTCATGCTAATAGCAACTGATTTAACGGAAGGTTGTTTCATGATGCGGGCGATATGGATTACAGTTATCCCTCCCCCTGATACGGATTAGGAATCCATTTCACACTTGTTGATATGAATTAAAAAAATATCATGACATATGTACAAAATCACCATATTAAAGGCATATTAGCGCTCAAAATCATCATTTTTTCACCATTGAAACCTAATGAGTAATAATATGATAAAGGATGAAATAATGTTTCTGTAACGAAAAATTATCAATATCGCGTGCAAATGTTATTATGAGGATATTCTGTTAGTAAATTCTAATCTATGATGCACTGACACAGAAAAAGAAGACGCATGTGATAGGCCGGAAGGAAATTTTAGACAGTGACTTTGATTCATATTATCAGTGCTGAGGTACCAATAACAATAAAGCATCCCCTGTTGACCGGTCACACCCGCCTGGTGTCCACAGTCAAGTCCAAATGAAATACGTGAGGAACGAATCATCGTCACAATTAGTACAGACGTCACAACAACCTCTATCGAACAGGCAACTCAACATTTCAATTAGTGAAACAAAGTAATCTCAAACAAGACTATTATACCGGCCGTAAAATTTGCGAATGTTGACATTAAACGCGGTTTTCGATATCCCCGTGTCAATAATTTGTCAGTGAGTAGTTTACATCTGTTGAACACGCCCTGGAATATCGGATCATTTGTGAAATATAAACTCCATATGCGGATGACTGGGATATTACTACTTAAATGTGGAAATTTACGATGGGGAAGAAGCTGTGTTACAACCTGAATTGTAAAAAGAACCTGAATTGTAATGAATTTATTACAATTTTGGTTGCGATGCCAAAAAGTTATTACAATTGGGTAGCCAACCTGAATTGTAATAAAAACCTGAATTGTAATAAAATAAGTCAAGATGAGAAGGACTATATTTCCTGATGTTTGAATAGTTATTATATCTTCAAATATAGAATCTGGGTCGTGTTACGTCATATAGTCGTCAATAAAGTATACAAATACACACTGAAGTTTATATAAACATAATGCTGGAATTTGTAATAAATAATATATTTTCACTGGTTTAACTATGTATATTTTGTGCAATGAAATTCTTTCCCTCTTCTTTATTTTTGAATATAATTGGGTTGTTTGTGGTCTTCAGTGCATATCGCCACTGAAGCCTACAGTACACGTACCACATCTATTTGCTAGAGTCATCTATGTGCATAAGGTAAATTCTTGACTTATAATATTTCTTTTTATAGTAATTGAAGATATCATTGAAGCCAATAATTAAAGGATAAGTAATAATGATAACTTATAATTGTTTAATAAATGTTCATCTAAATTCATTTGTTAATTTAATCATTTTGTAATTGTACTATTGTATGTCTTGTCAATGTCTGAAGTTTGTCTACATATTTGTCTTTTTGTCTTTTGTACAGATTACCGTTCTTTTTATCGAAAATAAAAGAGCAAAAACAAAGAAACTCAGTCTTCACTTTGTTTCATATATATATATATATATATATATATATATATATATATATATATATATATATATATATATATATATATATATATATTGGACATGCTGGAGATTAATATTTTGGTATCTGAGATTTTTATATTTTAAGAAACAACCTATCTTCCCATATGCTGAATGCCGCTCCGCAGCTAAATAACATTCCCGGTTAGGTCATGGTAAGAAGTCATACATGGGTAGGCTACAAATAAGATTGACAGTCCAAAGTTAACTTGTGTCACAGAGTTCAAGCACCCTATTAATCATCTATGCCACTTCAATATGAGTGTTTTAAAGAATCTCTCTCTCTCTCTCTCTCTCTCTCTCTCTCTCTCTCTCTCTCTCTTAAATACCTATAAAGGTATTTATAAGACAGACTAATGTACTGATAATATCAATTAGCTGTGCACAGTATCATCTAATCATGATAATACAAAATATGATACTTATGATGATTATTTTCCTACTTTTAAAAACACACATCAAGTGTGCTGATAAAGTATACCATTGCGTAATGAGCTTAAAGTACATAAAATTTGTGAACATTGGAAACATCTCAATACATAAATTCTACGTCAGAACGTTTAATCGGACTCATAACTCAAATATTTGAGTTATTTTGAAATTGATATTGTGCATATGTTTTTTCAAACACTGCCACAAGAGTGTTTTTGCTGCTTATCTGCTTCGTACAGGAAAGGGTGTGTGAGAAATTTGAATTTAGATTAAAAATGAAAAAAGTGGTTAACTAAAGGATAAGTACAATTAAAGCTGAGCTAGGAAGATAAAACTTTGATTAAAAGACATTTTGTTGAAAGAAATGACGTCCATTGACAATCAATATAACTAATCCGCCTTTTATACCTGTTGTGGGACTTGTTTTTCGGTGAAACAATTACAAATATGTCTACTGTGTAGGGAGATGAAGTGGGAGTTATTCAAAACATTTTTCAACACACATTTTTTGTTCAGAAGCTTTTTATCTTTTCAAGCATGGCTCCAAAAGCCATATAAGAGACGCAAAAACGAAATAATTAATTGTATAGTTTCCACAACTGATCTCATGCGCACATTACATTTTACAAAACAACCTGACATTCAAAACTCAAATATATGTTATTTTTATGGAATAAAAATTTTCTGACAAGACATGACTATTGATCATTGTAACCAGGAAAGCCCGAAATGAATTATTATTTATGAGCTAAACAAAAGATAATATGTTAAGTTTGGTCATATTCTTCGTATATATAATATATAATATGTGTGTATTCATTGAAAACAAATTTTCAATATATAATTTACATTTCACTACAGATATATACACTTACGCATATGATACGCCATCCTATACGCAAAACCCCTGAAATAGATGTAACGAAAGTGATATTATTAAGTTATTTCTTACACATATACATAACATTATATCTATCATGACGTGCACAGTGATCATGACAACAATCAAACTTCAATTTTGAGAGAGATATAGAGAGAGGAGAGATATAATAACTTTCGTGTTTAAGATACGTGTATATCATTAATCAAATACAAACTTACATTTAATCAGTTTCCAGCATTTCTTCAATATGCATTCTAGAACCTGAAATTCACACATTTGTTTCAAATGAAGTCTTAATGAATCATAATTTACGCAAGACAATCCCAGGATATATCAAAAGACTGATAAAGGGACACAAGCTGGGATTACCAAAATAAAGTAGTTCCATTTTTTGTTTTCTACTTTTACTACCTGCACTTGATGTACAATAACAAATAAGAGCTATACACAGGCACAAAAATCTTATATTCTTTATATTTTATGAAAATAAGGTCAGATTCAGTGTGATATTCAGATACAAAGAGTAATTCAGATACAAAGAGTAAGGTTGAGTTCATAAATTGCAATTGAAAAAGTGCCAAACAATTTTCAATAAATTTATAGGAGTTTAATTTTTGTATGCCTGTATATATCTCTTTGCTGTTATTGTATATCATTCTGTGTAGCAAAATCTGGAAAATAAATTTTTCAAAAAGAAAACACAGCTAATACCCCTTTAATCGTATAATGAAGAAGTGCCAATGGATATTCGAAACCTCAAGTCCATTAAAAATACGACAAATTAGACATAACACGAACAATTGTGAATCCCAGACGACGGGATGGGATCAGGTGTCCGGAAGTAGTCAGCGTCCCCTGGTGGCATGCCACACCCGTCGCAAATGTTCCGTGGAAACCTCTCAAGTTCGGTGAAAAGGTCAAGCTCGGTTATGAAAGACACAGTAAATGAGACTAATTATTAATTTCTATCATCATGGTGAATAAAAGGACGATTACTCTATTCAGTGTAATTTTAATGTCATGATCAATGAACGTTTGACATTGTAACAAACATTATTTGAAAAGACAGTTGAATCCAAAAACTTGGATTTAAACCTAAAAGATAATCGTATTGTCTGCAAAGGTTACCATATGACATGTTTGGCCAAACCTTCCATTACCAATAATCCTGCTACAACATTAAAAAAGAGTGCATCAATGCTTTTGAACAATATCATCTCTTTTATAAAATAAAACACTTTATTACACTATTCATTTTTTAATGAATGATCAATTTTAAAATAAACATTATATAAGGTACAAACTTGGATGTTTATAAAAGCTTAATTTATCCTTACCATTGAAAAATTGGCGTGATTAAAACAGATAGATGAGATATCATCGTTTTATACACTTTAAATAAAGCATATATTCTAAAATAAATTTACCATTTTTTGTAATTATAAGCTTACAACAGGTTGAAAATACAAGAAATACTACAGAATTAGACGATAGATAGATAATACTCACTATCTAAATAAAGCACTATCAAATATTTTTGTAATCAACAACGCAATTACACGTTTACTATAATAGATAATCTTTATGTTGCATACACACTTAAGTGAATTAAATTTTCTAATGTATGGCCATCTTAAATTAACAAACAAAGGAATATACAAAGTTTCATATATCAATTTCTGTATGAAATGTGATTATTGTTTAATTAAATGTCCGTAGCTGATAGGCGCCTTCAGGATAGTAGAATTCCAGGTAGAAACAAACAATGCCAAGAAAATTACTAGTTTGAACGTGACAGAAACGACAAAAATTAGATATTACTAACAATACCAAAGTTATAATTTTAGAAAAGTGGTCAAAAGAAATGTCCAAGACAGTCATTTCTGTCAATTAGACTTCATCAGTTGAGCTTGGATTTAATATAAATGTATATATCCGAAAGAAAAAGTGGTATCATACAAGGCCAAATAATAAATTTGATGTATTGCCAAATCCGTGTAAGAAATACCCACAGTAAAAATGAATATCTTAGTTGCTATCTCAGCGAAAAATTATCTTAGTATGAAATAATCATTTGGTACCGAAATACCATGTACATCTTAAGTTTTAAATGACGTGATATTTTTCTTGTTGACTTCCTTCTTAAAAAATGTATCCCAGTTCCCATGTTTGTATTGTATAAACATTTTCTATTCATTTAATCTATTTATTTACTTTGAATATCGAAAAAGATGGGTTTGAGAAGAAACATGTTTGTTTTCCACACATACATAATTTTCAGTTCTGTTGACTTCTTTACAAAGCATGTACTTTGAAATTAGACTTACTTTCGTTTTAAAAACGAAAGTACATTCATTAGAAAATTATATTGACGAAATAATTTAATTAATAATCATGTCTTGGTACATTAAAATCATTCCCTTGAGAATTTTAAAAAGTTTAATATGTTCATTTGATAACTGCATACCTCATTAAGTAATTATTTAAAGTTTGACTGTAGTAGCATTATACAAAGATTACAATGAAAATTCATATCATACATACACACAAACATACATACATACATATTTGATAAACAGAATATATTATTGACAATGACACAAGAGACACACCGTGTTGTTTCAAGTTTATATATACCCATGATAAAGAAAGGAATACCTGTGTGTGTGTTAAATTCAAAGGTAAACTGCTCCATGTATTGTTTCGTACATATCCGTACACATGTCAGCTAAATCTGTTCAGTCTGTTCTCAGAATTGATAAATCGTTAATTCCAGTTAAACAAACCACACGATGTACTGTACAGGTAGATTGTGATTTTGATAAAACCCAATAATTAGAGGATATGTTCATTTACACTTTACATCGTCAACAGTATGTACATAGGTTGTATTCTGATATAAAGTGAAAAACTAAACACCGACGTACGACGAAATAAGGACCCCAAACCTGGTATATATAACTTATAATCAAAACAAAAGTAAAAATGGACATGATTCCCAATAGCCACTATCATTTTGTAATGCTACGAACCAGAGGTCACATTCACAAAGAAACTTAAGTCTATGACCTACACTTAAGAGTACGTCCATATTCACAAAGAAACTTAGACTTACACGTAAGTGAAAATTGTGCGTAAGTCTAAGACAACTCAGACCACTCTTAGGTATAACTTTATTACCATAAGCAAATAACACTTACACTTACACCTAAGTTTCTTTGTGAATAAGGCCCCAAATTCACAAATATACTTTTTATATTTCCTTTTTACAAAGAAAATGTGTCGACGATGTCGATCATCCCGCCGTCATAGTCGGTTGTTTTTTATGTTTTCCTTCATAAACTTGCTGTTTTACGGAATAGAATGCACTATAATATCCCATTGATCTGACAGATATTCAGAGAGCTACAGGTATATATCTGTTATGTACCTTAAAGTTTCGTTTTTTACAGATATGTAGCCTTTATGTGCCTTAAAATTTTGTTGTTCACAGATATGTAGCCGTTATGTACCTTGACGTTTCGTTTTTCACAGATATGTACCTGTCATGTCCATCAAAGTTTCGTTTTTTCACAGATACATATCAGTTTAGTACCTTAAAGTTTCGTTTTTCAACTGATATGTACCTGCTGTGACTATAAAGTTTCGCTTTTCAACTGATATGTACCTGCTGTGACTATAAAGTTTCGTTTTTCAACTGATATATACCAGCTGTGATTATAAAGTTTCGCTTTTCAACTGATATGTACCTGCTGTGACTATAAAGTTTCGCTTTTCAACTGATATGTACCAGCTGTGACTATAAAGTTTCGCTTTTCAACTGATATGTACCTGCTGTGACTATAAAGTTTCGTTTTTCAACTGATATGTACCTGCTGTGACTATAAAGTTTCGCTTTTCAACTGATATGTACCAGCTGTGATTATAAAGTTTCGCTTTTCAACTGATATGTACCTGCTGTGACCATAAAGTTTCGTTTTTCAACTGATATGTACCTGCTGTGACTATAAAGTTTCGTTTTTCAACTGATATATACCAGCTGTGATTATAAAGTTTCGCTTTTCAACTGATATGTACCTGCTGTGACTATAAAGTTTCGTTTTTCAACTGTTTCGTTTTTCAACTGATATGTACCAGCTGTGGACTATAAAGTTTCGTTTTTCAACTGATATGTACCAGCTGTGATTATAAAGTTTCGCTTTTCAACTGATATGTACCTGCTGTGACTATAAAGTTTCGTTTTGCAACTGATATGTACCAGCTGTGACTATATAATTTCTTTTTTCAACTGATATGTTTCGTGACTTTTTCAACTGATATGTACCTGCTGTGACTATAAAGTTTCGTTTTTTCAACTGATATGTACCAGCTGTGACTATATAATTTCGCTTTTCAACTGATATGTACCTGCTGTGACTATAAAGTTTCGTTTTTCAACTGATATGTACCAGCTGTGACTATAAAGTTTCGTTTTTTCAACAGATATGTACCTGCTGTGACTATAAAGTTTCGCTTTTTCAACTGATATGTACCAGCTGTGATTATAAAGTTTCGCTTTTCAACTAATATGTACCTGCTGTGACCATAAAGTTTCGTTTTTCAACTGATATGTACCTGCTGTGATTATAAAGTTTCGCTTTTCAACTGATATGTACCTGCTGTGACTATAAAGTTTCGTTTTTCAACTGATATGTACCTGCTGTGACTATAAAGTTTCGTTTTTTCAACTGATATGTACCTGCTGTGACTATAAAGTTTCGTTTTTCAACTGATATGTACCAGCTGTGACTATAAAGTTTCGCTTTTCAACTGATATGTACCTGCTGTGATTATAAAGTTTCGTTTTTTCAACTGATATGTACCTGCTGTGACTATAAAGTTTCGTTTTTTCAACTGATATGTACCTGCTTTGACCATAAAGTTTCGTTTTTCAACTGATATGTACCTGCTATAAAGTTTCGTTTTTCACTGATAAAAAGTTTTATAAAGTTTTTTTCAACTGATATGTACCTGCTGTGACTATAAAGTTTCGTTTTTTCAACTGATATGTACCTGCTGTGACTATAAAGTTTCGTTTTTCAACTGATATGTACCTGCTGTGACTATAAAGTTTCGTTTTTCAACTGATATGTACCAGCTGTGACTATAAAGTTTCGTTTTTTCAACTGATATGTACCTGCTGTGACTATAAAGTTTCGTTTTTTCACAGATACGTACCAGTTAAGTACCTTTAAGTTTCGTTTTTCAACTGATATGTACCTGCTGTGACTATAAAGTTTCGTTTTTTCACAGATACGTACCAGTTAAGTACCTTTAAGTTTCGTTTTTCAACTGATATGTACCTGCTGAGACCATAAAGTTTCGTTTTTTCATAGATATGTACCTTAAAGATTTTTTTTCACAGATATGTACCCGTTATGGACCTTAAAGTTTCGTTTTTCCACAGATATGTACTTTAAAGTTTCGGGTTTTTTTTTTTACAGATATGTTCCCGTTATGTACCTTAAAGTATCGTTTTTCACAGAAATGTACCCATTATGAACCTTAAAATTCTGTTTTCCCACAGATATATACCTGCTATGTACTTTACAGTTTCGTTTTCCCACAGATATATACCTGCTATGTACTTTACAGTTTCGTTTTCCCACAGATATATACCTGCTATGTACTTTACAGTTTCGTTTACCTGTTATGTACTTTACAGTTTCGTTTTCCTGCTATGTACTTTACAGTTTCGTTTTCCCACAGATATATACCTGCTATGTACTTTACAGTTTCGTTTTCCCACAGATATATACCTGCTATGTACTTTACAGTTTCGTTTTCCCACAGATATATACCTGCTATGTACTTTACAGTTTCGTTTTTCCACAGATATATACCTGTTATGTACCATTAACGTTTTGTCACCAATTTAACTAGCCAACTACAGTATTCCCCTAGGCATACGTCCGGATGAAATGTCCTTGGTACAAACCAATTTAACTAGGTATGGAAGGTTTTAATGAAAACTTGTTGATGATTTGTGAACACAAATTTATCGATGTATTGTAAAGGTTAGAAAGTTTCCGATGTGAGGTGTATATATGCACTGAAGGACCCTGAACATGATAATCCTATCATGACTTGGGACCAGTGACCAGGGTGTTTGGTCACATACAAAATACATGTGATTTGTGACCAGTGTTTTAGGTCACATACAAAATACTTTGACCAGGGTTTCAAGTCACATCTGAAATACACTTGTGACTTGTAACCAGTGTTTTAGGTCACATACAAAATATGTCTAACTTGTGACCAGGGTTTTAGGTTAGATACAAAATATGTGACTTGTGACCAGGGTTTTAGGCCACATACAAAATACTTGTGACACTCAGTTATCTCCGTAAAAACTACCGAAACCTTTTTTCTGCGGTCAAAGTTATGGCTGATTTAAACTAACGGTAACAACAGGTTATGTTTGGCAAGTTTATTCTGATAATATACATGCATTTGTTTTGTTTTAACCACCATGTGATCTCTTACTGATATATGCAACATAAAATACTGCATAAAATCTGCATTAAAGCGATCATCTAAACTTTTAAACTAATTTATTTAAATAAAAAATAATAATGTTTTTTTAAACATCCCCAGTGTTTTACTTTCCATTAGTCGCCATATTTGTTCAGTTTCTGAATAGAAACAGTCTCCCACAACCGATATAAAAGGCAAGATTACAAAATCAGTCGTCATTGCCTCACTGCAGTCGCAAAGAACAAACGTGTATTATGATTATTTTCCTACTTTTAAAAACAGAATAAACTTGCCAAACATAGTCGTCATTGCCTCACTGCAGTCGCAAAAAACAAACGTGTATTATGATTATTTTCCTACTTTTAAAAACACACATCAAGTGTGCTGATAAAGTAAACCATTACGTAATGAGCTTAAAGTACATCAAATTTGTGAGCATTGGAAACAATACATAAATTCTACGTCGGAACGTTTAATCGGACTCATAACTCAAATATTTGAGTTATATTGAAATTAATAGAGCTTTCTTTTTCCAAACACTGCCACAAGAGTGTTTTGCTGCTTTTGAAATTTGAATTTAGATTAAAAATGAAAAAAGTGGTTAACTAAAGGATAAGTACAATATAAGCTGAGCTAGGAAGATAAAACTTTGATTAAAAGACATTTTGTTGAAAGAAATGACGGCCATTGACAATCAATATAACTAATACGCCTTTTATACCTGTTGTGGGACTTGTTTTTCGGTGAAACAATTACAAATATGTCTACTCTGTAGGGAGATGAAGTGGGAATTTTTCAAAACATTTTTTCAACACATATTTTTTATTCAAAGTTCAGAAGCTTTTTATCTTCTCAAGCATGGCCTCAAAAGCCATATAAGAGACGCAAAAACGAAATTAATTGTATAGTTTACACAACTGATCTCATGCGCATATCAGATTTT
Source organism: Atrina japonica (assembly GCA_030159075.1). Classification (NCBI taxonomy): domain Eukaryota; kingdom Metazoa; phylum Mollusca; class Bivalvia; order Pterioida; family Pinnidae; genus Atrina; species Atrina japonica. The sequence goes on along the minus strand of BROG01001600.1, from coordinate 25,765 downwards.
AGAAAACAAACATTCAAAACTCAAATATATGTTCTTTTTATGAAATAAAAATTTTCTGACAAGACATGACTATTGATCATTGTAACCAGGAAAGCCCGAAATGAATTATTATTTATGAGCTAAACAAAAGATAATATGTTAAGTTTGGTCTTATTCTTCGTATATATAATATATAATATGTGTGTATTCATTGAAAACATATTTTCAATATATAATTTACATTTCATTACAGAAATATACACTTACGCATATGATACGGCATCCTATACGCAAAACCCCTGAAATAGATGTACCGAAAGTGATATTATTAAGTTATTTCTTACACATATACATAACATTATATCTATCATGACGTGCACAGTGATCATGACAACAATCAAACTTCAATTTTGAGAGAGAGAGAGAGAGAGAGATATAGAGAGAGGAGAGATATAATAACTTTCGTGTTTAAGATACGTGTATATCATTAATCAAATACAAACTTACATTTAATCAGTTTCCAGCATTTCTTCAATATGCATTCTAGAACCTGAAATTCACACATTTGTTTCAAATGAAGTCTTAATGAATCATAGTTTACGCAAGACAATCCCAGGATATATCAAAAGAATGATAAAGGGACACAAGCTTGGATTACCAAAATAAAGTAGTTCCATTTTTTGTTTTCTACTTTTACTACCCGCACTTGATGTACAATAACAAATAAGAGCTATACACATGCATAAAAATCTTATATTCTTTATATTTTATGAAAATAGGGTCAGATTCAGTGTGATATACAGATACAAAGAGTAATTCAGATACAAAGAGTAAGATGGAGTTCATAAATTGCAATTGAAAAAGTGCCAAACAATTTTCAATAAATTTATAGGAGTTTAATTTTTGTATACCTGTGTATATATCTCTTTGCTGTTATTGTATATCATTCTGTGTAGCAAAAACTGGAAAATAAATTTTTCAAAAAGAAACACAGCTAATGCCCCTTTAATCGTATAATGAAGAAGTGCCAATGGATATTCGAAAGCCCAAGTCCATTAAAATACGACAAATTAGACATAACACGAACAATTGTGAATCCCAGACGGGATGGGATCAGGTGTCCGGAAGTAGTCAGCGTCCCCTGGTGGCATGCCACACCCGTCGCAAATGTTCCGTGGAAACCTCTCAAGTTCGGTGAAAAGGTCAAGCTCGGTTATGAAAGACACAGTAAATGACAATAATTAATAATTTCATATCTGCATTCTATCCATACGTTATATTCCAGATTCATTTACCGAAAAATCCGGATTGTTCTTGTATAAAATTTGGAACATTTGACATGTGTAACACAATTCTACATTATTTGAAAAGGCAAGTAAAACCACAGAAACAGAATGTTCTGAGTATGAAACATCGTTTTTCCGCCGCAGGTATTCTACTATTCACATAAGATGGCGGGCGGAGCAACCTTTTGATTATCGTATGGATAATCCTGCTTACTTTTCGGTTATGACAGAGTGCATGGGAAAAACGTTTTATACCTCACTGGATACTCTCTTGTGCATGGTGAATAAAAGGACGATTACTCTATTCAGTGTAATTTTAATGTCATGATCAATGCCGTGCGATTCAAACATATTTTCAACAGTTGAATCAAACTTGGATTTAAACCTAAAAGATAATATATTGTCTGCAAACCTTACCATATGAATGATTCCAAATCCCAACCAACCTACAACATTAAAAACAAATCAATATCATGCATGAACAATATCATCATTTTATAAACAAACACTTTATACGCACATTTGATGAAATCATTTTTAAATAAATTTATATAAGATACTTTGATGTTTATAAGCTTAATTTATCAGCGTTGAAAATTGGCGTGATAGACAGAGAGATGGATAGATAGATATTTAAATAAAGCAGATATTCTATTACCATTTTTGTAATCATCTACAACAGGAATTACAAGAAATACTATAATTAACGATATATAATTACCATCTATACCACTATCAAATATCTTCATCATTCGCAATTAACGTTTGAAATAGAATCTTTATGTTGCATACACACTTAGGTGAATTAAATTTTCTAATGTATGGCCATCTTAAATTAACAAACAAAGGAATAAAATTTGGATATCAGTTTCATATATCAATTTCTGTATGAAATGTGATTATTGTTTAATTAAATGTCCGTAGCTGATAGGCGCCTTCAGGATAGTAGAATAACAATGCCAAGAAAATTACTAGTTTGAACGTGACAGAAACGACAAAAATATAAACCCTATGATTAGATATTACTAACAATACCAACGTTATAACTTTAGAAAAGTGGTCAAAGCAAATGTCCAAGACAGTCATTTCTGTCAATTAGACTTCATCAGTTGAGCTTGGATTTAATATTAATATATATATCCGAAAGAAAAAGTGGTATCATACAAGGCCAAATAATAAATTTGATGTATTGCCAAATCTGTGTAAGAAATACCCACAGTAAAAATGAATATCTTAGTTGCTATCTCAGCTTAGTATGAAATAATCAGCTGGTACCGAAATACCAGGTACATCTTAAGTTTTAAATGACGTGATATTTTTCTTGTTGACTTCCTTCTTAAAAATGTATCCCAGTTCCCATGTTTGTATGGTATAAACATTTTCTATTCATTTAATCTATTTATTTACTTTGAATATCGAAAAAGATGGGTTTGAGAAGAAACATGTTTGTTTTCCACACATACATAATTTTCAGTTCTATTGATTTCTTTACAAAGCATGTACTTTGATATAAGACTAATTTTCGTTTTAAAAACGAAAGTACATTCATTAGAAAATTATATTGACTAAATAACCTAATTAATAATCATGTCTTGGTACATTAAAATGTATTCCCTTGAGAATTTTAAAAAGTTTAATATGTTCATTTGATAACTGCATACCTCATTAAGTAATTATTTAAAGTTTGACTATAGTAGCATTATACAAATATGACAATGAAAATTCATATCATACATACATACATACATACATACATACATACATATTTGATAAACAGAATATATAATTGACAATGATACAAGAGACACACCGTGTTCTTTTCAGTTTATATATCCCCATGATAAAGAAAGGAATACCTGTGTGTGTGTTAAATTCAAAGGTAAATTGCTCCATGTATTGTTTCGTACATATCCGTACACATATCAGCTAAATCTGTTCAGTCTGTTCTCAGAATTGATAAATCGTGAATTTCAGTTAAACAAACCACATGATATACTGTACAGGTAGATTGTGATTTTGATAAAACCCAATAATTAGAGGATGAGTTCATATACACTTTGCATCGTCAACAATATGTACATAGGTTGTATTCTGATATGAAGTGAAAAACTAAACACCGACGTACGACGAAATAAGGACCTCAAACCTGGTACATATAACTTATAATCAAAACAAATGTGAAAATGGACATGATTCCCAATAGCCACACATTCATATTCACAAAGAAACTTAAGTCTAAGACCTACACTTAAGAGTACGTCGATATTCACAAAGAAACTTAGACTTACACTTAAGTGTGAAAATTGTGCGTAAGTCTAAGACAACTCCGACCATTCTTAAGTATAACTGTATTACCATAAGCAAATACCACTTACACTTACACTTAAGTGCGAAAATTGTGCGTAAGTCTAAGACAATTCATACCACTCTTAAGTATAACTTTATTACCATAAGCAAATAACACTTACACTTACGGTTCTTTGTGAATAAGGCCCCAAATTCACAAATATACTTTTTATATTCTTTTTTGCAAAGAAAATGTGTCGACGATGTCAATCATCCCGCCGTAATAGTCGGTTGTTTCCTGTTTTCCTTCATAAACTTGTTGTTTTACGGAATAGAATGAACAATAAAATCCCATTGATCTGACAGATATTCAGAGAGCTACAGATATGTATCTGTTATGTACCTTAAGTTTCGTTTTTTCACAGATATATACCCTTTATGTACCTTGACGTTTCGATATTTCACAGATATGTAGCCGTTATGTGCCTTAAAGTTTCGTTTTTTCACAGATATATACCCTTTATGTACCTTGACGTTTCGATATTTCACAGATATGTAGCCGTTATGTGCCTTAAAGTTTCGTTTTTCCACATATATGTACCTGTCATGTACATTAAAATTTCGTTTTTTCACAGATACGTACCAGTTAAGTACCTTTAAGTTTCGTTTTTCAACTGATATGTACCAGCTGTGGCTATAAAGTTTCGTTTTTTCAGATATGTACCCGTTATGGACCTTAAAGTTTCGTTTTTCCACAGATATGTACTTTAAAGTTTAATTTTTTTTACAGATATGTACCCGTTATGTACCTTAAAGTATCGTTTTTTCACAGATATGTTCCCGATATGTACCTCAAAGTTTCGTTTTTCACAGATATGTACCCATTATGAACCTTAAAATTCTGTTTTCCCACAGATATATACCTGCTATGTACTTTACAGTTTCGTTTTCCCACAGATATATACCTGCTATGTACTTCACAGTTTCGTTTTCCCACAGATATATATCTGCTATGTACTTTACAGTTTCGTTTTCCCCCAGATATATACCTGCTATGTACTTTACAGTTTCGTTTTTCCACAGATATATACCTGTTATGTATCTTAAACGTTTTGTCACCAATTTAACTAGCCAACTACAGTATTTCGCGAAGCATACGTCCGGATGAAATGTCCTTGGTAGAAACCAATTTAACTAGCTAACTACAGTATTCCCCTAGGTATACGTCCCGACAAAATGTCCCGGGTAGAAACCAATTCCATACTTTATAAATGATAATTTTATTTGGATGGCATGGAAGGTTTTAATGAAAACTTGTTGATGATTTGGGAACACAAATTTATCGATGTATTGTAAAGGTTAGAAAGTTTCCGATGTGACTTATAATTATATATTCTGTGTGATGTTAAAACATCCATCATTAGGAATAAACGTTCTTACATTGTGAAGTGTATATATGCACTGAAGGACCCTGAACATGCCAATCCTATCATTATTTGGGACCAGTGACCAGGGTTTTTGGTCACATACAAAATACATGTGACTTGAGTCCAGGGTTTTAGGTCATATATAAAATACTTGTGACCAGGGTTTTATGTGACATACAAAAAATTGTGACTTGTGGCCAGGGTTTCAGGTCACATCCAAAATACTTGTGACCAAGGTTTTAGGTCACATCTGAAATATTTGTGACCAGTGTTTTAGGTCACATACAAAATACTTGTGACCAGGGTTTTAGGTCACATCTGAAATACTTGTGACTTGTGACCAGGGTTTTAGGCCACATACAAAATACTTGTGACACTCTCAGTTATCTCTGTAAAAACTACCAAAACCTTTTTTTCTGCGGTCAGAGTTATGGCTGATTTAAACCAACGGTAACAACATGTAATGTTTGGCAAGTTTATTCTGATAATATACATGTATTTGTTTTTTTTTTAAACACCAGGTGATCTCTTACTGATATATGCAACATAAAATACTGCATAAAATCTGCATTAAAGCGATCATCTCAATTTTTAAACTAATGTATTTAAATAAAAAAAATAATGAAATTGTTTTTGAAACATCCCCAGTGTTTTACTTCTATTGGTTGCCATATTTGTTCCGTTTCTGAATAGAAACAAGCCTCCACAAGGAGTTTGCTAAATCAGTCTTCATTGTCTAACTACAGTCGTAAAGAACAAATGTGTGAAGTAATGAAGTTTGAGTATAACTCACCTGTCGAAAATAAATATTGATATCAACAAAGTTCATTTACTCTGTGTGGACATTTTGCCTGCTAATATACAGTTCACAAGTAAGTAATTAATCAGTTTAAACATAAGGATATCAAACATAATTCCAAATTCTCCAAGAGAAAATCGTAAAATTATAAACAAATCGGAGCTCAGACCACCTGCTATGGTATGAATGTCCTCAGTTCCGAAATAATGAATCAAAGGCAAGTAAGACCAAGGTGAACTCGGAAATATATATTTGAACACTCGGCTCATTTTACACAACCACTCGCATCCATTTTTAATAATTTGATAGCAATGTTTCACAGCTATATGTTATCTTTGTAAAAATATGAGAAGGGGTATCTTGTCTTTGGTCAAGTGTTGCATGGCCCGACTGCTCACATTATCCAGTTCACCAGAATGTGTGGCACTATGTAAGCAAAAAAACGTCAAGGTGCAGATTACTGGTAGAATTTGATTTATATTTACATTCAAAGTGAATATTATATTACGGATACTAAAATAATGAATTTAAAACTAATTATGTAATCTATTTATTACGTATCTGTCATGAAGTGTTGGATGTAAAAATTAATGTGGAATGTTTATAATTTGAGTACAGTGTATGTTTTGATTATATGTCATCTGTCCATTGTTTCGCTTTGTGAGTACAGATGTGAAATAATGGTCGTTTTGGGGACTCACCTTTAATAGCGGAACTGCTAGCCAATTTCTATTGATAACATTTAACAAAAATGTCTGGCTGTGGAATAATAATTCAGGGGTGTTTCAAAAGCATTATAATTTTTTTTTCGAATTCAAGACTTGTTTCAAAGTTACAATGGAAGCTTTAAGAATTTTCACTGACAACAGCTAATATTAAAAAAATCTTCCATAAAATGAACAAAGGCTTCAATAAAAAAAAATTCAGCAAATTATGAATGTGTGTGTGTGTGTGTGTGTGTGAACAGAATACAAGTTTTAAATATTTGCAATATGTTAAATACTCAAAGCATTTTAACTCTTAACAGATCTCTTCAGCCAGTTTAAATGTTTCAAAGTTCAAGCTATCTATTCTGTATAAGAATTAAGTTCTAATTAGAGAGAAAAATTACTAACAAAATCTAAGGAAAAAGCAATAGGCCTCACTCAATGTATACAAGAAATTCATTGGAAATCAGATGTTGATTCATTTCATTAGTTAATGTTAATTACAATATACAAAGTATATATCCATGTAAAATATCACAGACAATGAAACAAAAAGTAGTACAAAAAATAAAACAACAAGTATACCCAATAAGTGACAGGAAATAAATTGTCATGACACATCTACACATGACATGAAATAATTGATAAGTCATCTATACATTAATGACATGAAATAATGACATATCCATACATTTATGAGATGAAATAATTAAAGATATATCTACATAAGATCATCTTGTGAGTGAAAAAATAAATAATACTACATCGGTATATGTAAGACTCATGAACAAATAACTAAATTTGCTCTGAAGATATATAATTCCATTGATGAATAGTGTAGAATGTACAATATCTCAATCTACCACATAAATGACAGTGTTGATGGACAGTCAAGATTATACAACATTCTATTTATCACACAACTGATACTGTTGACATCTTGACTTAACTATCACAATCCAAATCATGTAACAAACTGAAACTGACTTGTTACCGAAAAAAGACATATTATAGTAAAATGACTCCATAAAAAGCACCAAAATATAATTACTATGATAATAATCATAATAAACAAACAATTTTTATGTAAAAAAAATTCAAAGCTCCAAATCCTCCAACTTGCCCCAACTAGGACCTGCTTTCACTTTGACAGGAAGTCGTACTGCTAGCTTCATTGCATTTTCCATTTCATATTTAATTATATGTGCAGCTTCAATCAAGTCATCTTGAGCCACTTCATAAATTAGTTCATCATGAAGCTGAAGGACTAGATAACATCCTCTGGGCATGCCTAGACCTGTCTTCCTGTTCCTGTGATCCTCTGTTAAATAATACACAACATTTTTGCATGAAACAAGTACCGTGTGCAGTTAAAACAGAAGTATTACCTTGCAAAAAAAAAGAATAGTACGAACAGTAATAATGAAACTGAAACAAAACTGAAAACATTTAAACATCATAAATTTTATATTTAAAATTAAAATAATTTCAATTATTCAAAGTGTGTATCGAATTCCTACCACAACTAAGTATTAAAACAGAAATGTCAAAGTGCCAAAACATTTTATTATCTCTATTTCTCAGACTATTAAAATAACTGGATTATGTAGGGTACAAAATATATATTTCCTTCAACAATAACATCAGCTTATTTTTCAACAACATGTTTGCATTTTGCTATAGTTTAAAAATTTTTACCTGTTGAGATACGTTTTTGTCTGTGTGTGTAAAATGTTTGCGGAAAAGCATCTGATAATTTGACATCGATATGGTTCATTGCACATTTGACCAGATCTGCAGCTGAGCCTTGTACTGTTGTATTTACTGCCTGTCTCTCTGCCTGTAATAAAAGTGATGCGTAAACAAGATTAATTTATAAATCTTACATTGGTGTGTTGAGGGGATAAAGAAATCTTTACGTGAGCAGTAAGATTATGTTTGTCCACATCCAACAGTCTCCTGAGATCCTCAGATTAGACTTTCAGTTTCTTACCACTCGGGTGGAGATTTCCATTTCCACTCAACACACCCATGTTTGATTATTTTTCTCCCATGTTATTTTTAAATGAATTTCTATGAAATCTGTGCAGATAAAGTCTGACATACCCAGGCACTGTATTCTAGAAGACACAGATGCTCTTAGTCACAACATCCCTATATCATAGGCTCATAGCAATTGTGAGCTGACTTCCCCTCGGGAAAGACAGAGTTATATTTCAATGGGTGATCATTATTTTTTACAGGCAAGTGTAGGAGAACAATACAAACTTCAGAGAATCACCTGTACAATCTAAAAGGAAACATTAATAGTAACATCTCTAAAAATGTTTATTTCATTTGTCGTGTTAGTGTTATGTTATGCCAAATATGGAGATGTCACAAGCTACAGGGAAAGTGCCACAAATTTAGATCGGTGCTATGTACTCATATTATACCTCTTCATAAATTCTAGCGATTTCATTGGACAATAAGCGTTGAGTATTTTCCACTGTCTCGGTCGTTCCAGGGTGATATTCAGCAGGGTGATATTCAATAAAAATATCACATGCGCAGAAATGGATGCGCGTATGGTTCATTTGTTTTTCCTATGTAATTAGGTGTCTATCGATATATGAGTTGTGTAACATACAACTGGAATCGAAAGAAACAACAACCAAAATTAAATGATTTGACAGAATTGATATATCATTATCAAATATATTTGCTGAAGTCAGCCAAACAGACATGCTCGCTTGAGGTGATCAAGATTCAAAAGCCGACGCAAAAAAGGTTTTGGGTATCGAAGGCAGTTTGTATTACGAACATGATGAACTTACGTACATGACGTGTCGATTTTTGCATGAATAAAGTATAAAAATAATACTAGGCCTACTGTTACAGTTTATTTTGTGTTTTAAGTAATTCAATGGATAATATATGCTTCAATACAGTGGATCAGTATAATATAATAAATATAACATTCCTGAGAGGGTGGTAGTGGAAATTGTCACCCCTTGAAAATCATTGTCAACCTCGGCTTCGCCTCAGTTGACAATGTATTTCCTCTGGGCGACAATTTCCACTCCAACCCTCTCAGGAATGTTATGCTTGTATAATACTACCTTAGGGTGGATTTTTTTTTAAATTCCACGCCTACCATGATATGCAACCTGTTTGAATATCAACCAAAACAATTCTGCTACCATGACGTGCAACCTGTTTGAATATCAACCAAAACAATTCTGCCTATCATCCTTTATGCAGAGCACTTGATAAAAGTACAGTTGCTACATTATAAACAATCTTATGTCTGATTTTTCTTCATACTGTTTTGTTTGTTTGATTTTTATTTACATCCTGTCAAGAATTTTTCACTTATATTGAGTTGTCACTGCCTTTAGGTGAAGTGTTACAAATTTTGGCCTGTGCTATGGACTGACGCCTATGCAGTGAGGGTTCTTTTATGTATCATACCTTCCGCAAATCACAAAACTCATGACTTTCACTTTGTTTGCTGAGCAATTGGTGAAAGAACAATCTATATCATTTTTAAAGCCTTTGGTTTGACCCAGTCAGGGAATCAAACCGAAACCTTCCACTTGTAGAATGCTCTAACACTAGATCTCTGCAAGCGGTCCTTCACACTAGCAAGTCCAAGCCTCAATCTCTATATCTCTATCAGCTTTTGGATATGTATTGTTTGATCATTTAAGTCTCTGGTATGATATGCCCAATCTATTATAGAGCTCATCTGATTACAGAATGTGTTTAATTAATTATGTTACTGGACAAATTACATGACATATTTTCTTTCATTTTAGATACAAAGGACAACTTGCCTGAGCCCTTATATATATGTACACACAAAGGACAACTTACATGAACTCATATATATAAAAAGGACAACTTACATGAGCCCTTATATATACAAAGGACAACTTACATGAGCCCTTATTTATACAAAGGACAACTTACATGAGCCCTTATATATACAAAGGACAACTTACATGAGCCCTTATATGTACAAAGGACAACTTACATGAGCCCTTATATATATGTACACACAAAGGACAACTTACATGAGCCCTTATATATACAAAGGACAACTTACATGAGCCCTTATATATATGTACACACAAAGGACAACTTACATGAGCCCTTATATATATGTAAACACAAAGGACAACTTACATGAGCCCTTATATATATGTACACACAAAGGACAACTTACATGAACTCATATATATATACAAAGGACAACTTACATGAGCCCTTATATATATGTACACACAAAGGACAACTTACATGAACTCATATATATATACAAAGGACAACTTACATGAGCCCTTATATATATGTACACACAAAGGACAACTTACATGAACTCATATATATATACAAAGGACAACTTACATGAGCCCTTATATATATGTACACACAAAGGACAACTTACATGAGCTCTTATATATGTACACACAAAGGACAACTTACATGAGCTCTTATATATACAAAGGACAACTTACATGAGCCCTTATATATACAAAGGACAACTTACATGAGCCCTTATATATACAAAGAACAACTTACATGAGCCCTTATATACAGAAAGGACAACTTACATGAGCCCTTATATATATGTACACACAAAGGACAACTTACATGAGCCCTTATATATATGTACACACAAAGGACAACTTACATGAGCCCTTATATATACAAAGAACAACTTACATGAGCCCTTATATACAGAAAGGACAACTTACATGAGCCCTTATATATGTGTTTGTGCTACTGATTGTAGGTAAGAATCTTTTTCTTTTAAGAATAGTTTGGACATATCCCTTATCCTTGCAGGATTCAACAGTTTTCCGTAAGTATGTTCTCATTCCTGTAATTTATGATAGATGTCATTTCAATTATCAATAAAATATAAACAAATATAAATACCTATCTATATTTGCTAAAGAATCTTATGTGCTCTTTGTTTATTCATTTATTCTACAGTGGAATCTCGCTATCTCAAAATCCATGGAACTACCCCGTTTACTTCGAGATATCCGAAATTCGAGATAACATAAATTTTTAATTCACATATCTTCTATTCTTATTAGACAACAGATACACCTACTCAGGGTACTACTTAATGTTAATTGGGTCCAAGCTGTTATAAATTACACTTTCATCTTTCCTTGTTAAGAGAAGTCTAAGGTAACCAAGTAATTTTTAAAATGATTTTTGCGTACAAAATGTCAACCTATAACCACAGATGGTAACAACAAGATAACAAGTATGACCATGTAAAAAATACTTTAGGTAAGAAAATCCTTTGAAATAAGAAATTTTGAGATAAAAACTTCGAGATATCCGGGATCCGTAAGTAGTATAAATATATAGTACGATAATCAGGACTTTTTAACTTTGACATAATATAGAATTTAACTATCCGATTTTGAATAACGAGATTTCCACTGTATTTAGTTTGGCTTTTTATTTGTGATTTAGGAAAATTTACAAATTATCAGTAGAGAGAAATTGATACATTTAAGAAATGATACACATTTGCTTTAAAATAGAGAAAGGCCTTAAAGTTGATTTTTCACTAAATTTCTTATTTGTTTATTCATTTATTCTACAGTGGAATCTTGCTATCTCGAAATGGGACAATTGCCCTTTTCAACTGAAGTCGATTGTTAAGAGTGTTTTTTAAGGTAACCAAGTAATTTTTAGCTATGATTTTTGCATACCAAATGTCAACCTATAATCACAGATGGTAACTTCGATATAACAAGTAACAATTTTGTAATATTTTGATACTTCAGACCAGAAAAATACTTTGAGATAAGCGAAATTTTGAGATAAAAACTTCAAGATATCTGGGATAAAAGTAGTATAAATATATAGTATAATAATCGGGACTGGCCTTTTGGCCTTGACATAACCAGAATTTCAACTCATCCGATTTTGACATAACGAGATTCCACTGTATTTAGTTTGGCTTTTATTTGTGATTTAGGAAAATTTACAAATTATCAGTAGAGAGAAATTGATACATTTAAAAAATGATACACATTTGCTTTGAAATAGAGAAAGGCCTTAAAGTTGATTTTTCACTAAATTTCTTATTTTTATTATTCATTTATTGTTCTCAAAATTGAACTCCAAGTTGAGACATATGATGGAACTATAATACCTATGTCAACATCTATATCTATTATATCCAAGAAATATAACCTGGTATCTTTTTGAAAGTTTTTTGCAATGTCTATATCTATTATAACTTCGATATCCAAGAAATATACCTGGATATCTTGCTTTGATTTCAATATACTTCAGACCAGAAAAATATTTGAGATAAGCGAAATTTATGAAATATAAAACTTCGGATATCTTGCTTTTGAAAGTAATATAAATATCTATTATATCCAAGATAATACGGGATATCTTGCTTTGAAAGTTGACTTTAACTATAACCGGAATTTCAATCATCCGATTTTGACATAACGAGATTCCACTGTATTTTGCTTTGAAAGTTTTATTTGTGATTATAGGAAAACTTACAAATCCAGTACAGAGAAATTGATACATTTAAGAAATGATACACATTTGCTTTAAAATAGAGAAAGGCCTTAAAGTTGATTTTTCACTAATCTTCTTATTTCCATTAGAATAGTATTGTTCTCAAAATTGAACTCCAAGTTGAGACATATGATGTAAACTATAATACCTATATCAACATCTATATCTATTATATCCAAGAAATATACCTGGATATCTTGCTTTGAAAGTTTCAATATCTATATCTATTATATCCAAGAAATATACCTGGATATCTTGCTTTGAACGTTTCTATAAAGGCTGCAGCATCATTCTCTTCAACATTCAGCTGTTCACCAAGTGCCTTTGGTCCTATTCCATAAATCATTCCATAACATACCTGGATAGAAACAAAATACACAGACCAGGTGTATGAGTGATGGACAAACAGACAAAGGTATACTAGTACCATAATAAGTCCCTTTAAAGAGGGCATATAAAAATCTGATTTCCAACTAATAAAAACCACAAAACAAAGAAGAAATGCTAATCAATTAAACAGATCATTACACAGACCGCATAATTTACATTTACAGACCTGTTTGGCCTGTTGTCTTTGCTCAGGTGTGACAGCCTCCGACACTGTACACTTCCACTGGGCAGCTATCATCTTAAAGACGTCACCGTCATCATTTAGAATCTTCATCAGCTTGGCATCCTGGGATAGATGGGCAATCATACGGAGTTCCAGCTGTGAGTAATCAGCAGCTAACATAACTCCTCCTGTGATAAAAACATTACTTTGAGTGACAAATTATTACAGATCCTCTCTAACTGACCTATCGCCGAATGACTGACACGGCACTTTTTGGCAAACTTTTCCATTATGATATCACAATCAAATGGCCCATCAAACACTTGTGTGATTATGACATAACAATCGAATGACATAAAAAAAACATGGACAGTCATGTGACCAACACTTGGCAATAGGTCAATTACCATATACCAATATTTCTAAATTTAGATCAATCAGATCTAAAAGTTATACAGAAAAATTGACATTGCTTTCCTCTGAGAGGTATATCCTTTTGTCAAAGATTAATTAGCTACTAATTGTATCACATCATCTCACTGTTTACGGTACGGGATCATTCCCAGTATCATGTAAAGTCACTAAATATGTTATTGCTAAAGGGACATTAGCAGTGTTTACTAAAAATGAATATTTCAATTTTTTCTACTTTTACTACTTATACCTAATGTACAATAACAAATAAGAGCTATACATAGGCATAAAATATTCATATATTCCTAAATATTTTGAGAAAATAAAGTCAGATCCAGTGTGGTTTTCATATATAAAAAGTAAGGTTTAAGTTACTCAGTTGCAATTGAAAAAGTACCAAACCTGGGTTTCTCAACCAATGTTTACAAATCATATAGGAATTTTAGAATTTTTATGCCAGTGTATATCACTGTTTTGTTATACAATATCAATCTAAGTAGTAAAAAGGAGGAACAAAAATTTTTGAAAAGCACAGCTTATTTCCCTTTAAATTGCTAGATAAATAAGAAATACATGAGCATGAGGACTTAACATATGACTAGGCTAAATACACAACACCTAGAGGAACTTAAAAATTTAAACTTTATTTATTTTACAATGATTTTCAAACAAGTTATGTCAACTTATGCCTCTAGTTGGCTATAATGCTGGCATAATGGGTGCTTGCTGTGGCAGGAAACCGGAGTACACAAAGAAAACCAACTTGTCTAACCGTCATACCATACTCCTGTCCAATCCAAGGATCAAACCTGGGTCACATTGGTGAGAAGCGAGTGAGATAACCACTGTGCTACCCAGATACCCATGTATATATCATGACTCATGTTCTTCATTTAATACAGTGTATTTTTTAAAATATCATTGCTCATGTTGGTTTTTAGAACTTTTAAACAAATTTAGAGGCAGTTCCTACAAAAACATGAAAATATATAGTCTTTCTGATGAGATTTAAAACTTAATTTCAATTGGATTTAGTTTTTTACCAAGTAGGAATAGAGTACTGAACATACAAAAAGAATAATAATATCTTTATCTTCCATGAATAAAATAACAGATTTAAGGTGTGGAAAATCTATACAACTTGTTGGATTGTTTAATCAACAAAATGTCTGTCTGACGATCATATTTTCAGATTAATTCTTTTGAAATTTAATGTTAACAAATTATCTGGAACTACACGTGATTTATAAAAATAAAACCAACCTTGAAAGGGAACAAATGCATGCCTCATACTGACAGAGAACTGATGTGTACTCCCTGTCTCTAACATCTTTGATTTTTGTCTTGATGACCCTATCATTTGATTCAGTTTTGAGTTGCCTCCCCTTGTTTTCTTTCCTCCAGTTATCCCTGTTTCAGCTACAGGACTTTCACCAATGATATCTATAGAACAGAGACATCATAACTGTTTCATGTTTCTCCAATATCTGGTACATATATTACATACAGATCATTACTGCTATATTACATACTGATACAGATCATTAACACAATATTACATATAGACTGTTAACACAATATTACATACAGATCATTAACACAATATTACATACAGATCATTAACACAATATTACATACAGATCATTAACACAATGTTACATATAGATCATTAATACAATATTAAGTATAAATCATTAACACAATATTGCATATAGATCATTACTGCTATATCACAATTAAATCATAATCGCTATATGGTCAAGCCTCTTTATAATGCCCCTCATTTCATTTGCCACCATGATTTATGCCACAATTTTTGAAAGTTCATTTTCCAATCTCCCCTGTAATTTCAATTACCAATAAGCTTTCCCTAAACCTATTACCAATCCCTTTATAATGCCAAATTGGGCTGAATAAATGGTGGCTGTAGAATGAGGTTTTTCTGTATTACATATTGATCACTACTGCTATATTACACAGAAATCATTTCATGTTATATTATATATAGATCATTATTGCTAAAATAAATAATTTCAAAACCCTATACATGTATTTACATAGTAGAGTTCAACAATAACATTATACATAGGCTATAGATCATTGTTCATTACTGCTTAAAGGTCAACGAAAACGAAAATTTGATGTTGATTTTATTACATTTTTTATTAGATATATATAAAATCTAAGTATTGTGTACAAAAGAAAAATTATTTTACCACTCCCTAAACACATACAGGGTTGAAAAAAGTGACAAAATGTTAGGTTAGAAAGAGTAGTTTCCCTTTCCCAAATAATGTGGTAGTCACCAGTATTACAATATAAACTGTATACCAGTATATGGCTCTGGAGCAAGGCTTGATATTGTAAGATTAAAGGTCTAGATCTACTGTATTTTTCTTCTCTCTTTCTAGAATATATCATTTTTAGTAGCTGAACAATTTATTTTCTACTCACTAATTATTTTTATTTAGAGCTATCAGCAATATAATTATAAAGCCTAACATATATCGTTGGAGCTATGCTGCTATTTTCTATGTGACTTAACATTCATTTAGCCTAAAATAGATACCGATAATCAGGAAGCATGTAATTTTTCACACCTCCCTGATAAAGTTATTTATGAGAAGATGTACAGGACGTCTCAATCGGGGTCTACCGCTGCTCTGTGTTTTTTGAAGTGAACATTTGGTGTGTCGTAAGTAACGGGTAGTAAAATATAATCTCATTGATGTGTTGTCTGTGTATAAATATCATTGTGTGTGGACATACGTATAAGTTATAGCCCTAAGAAGGAGAATATAATATCTCTACAGGAATTTGTCAACTTAAAATTTCCCTGATAAAATATAATACATATAATAAAATAACAATAATAAATTAAAAACATGTCAGTCTTAGGCCTATTTCCAAATGTATTGTAGGCCTATATTTCTTTGATTGCCAGTTTGGAAAACATTTATTACAGCCTTATGCATAAATTTATTAAGTTGAATTTATTTTAAAACCATGAATGAAACAGAAACATAGATTTAATACAAGAAGTGATATATAATCGTTGATAAAAGTGGTTTCATTTTGTTCACTTTTTATGCTCACTTTTCTACGTTACAAACTCTGTCTATTTGAATAAAATTGTATTTTGTAGAGTTTTTGTAATTAGATCTACCTAACTTTAGTTTCATTTCTAAAACAAAATTTCTTTATTATTATTTTTTTAGTTTTATGAGAAACGTCACTGGTTTTACAACATACAATGTAGGCTACATCAAACACGCATGTTTACCACGGCTATTGAAACTATTAAAACTCAGACCTTATTATGTAACTTACGTCGATGATAAAATCGACCGCGTAAGATCATCATGAATCAAAGTTATACATGAAATTCAGAAATACCAATTTATTAAAACTGATATCAGGAAAATATTTTCAAAATTAATTTCGTATATACAAAAAAAATGTTCCAGTTGGTTGACCTTTAATTACAAATAGATCATTACCGCAATATTAAAGAGACCAGAAACGCTATATAACATGTGTCCATATGTTGTTTAGTTCTATCCATCCTCCATGTTCAAGTATTAAGACAAGCCCTTTCATGTCATTTGTCCTATATTAAACTGACGTTTATACTAGCCTTGAAACATACCTGGAAGAGAAATCTCAAAGTCTTTGGGAACATTTTGCAGGTTAGGTTCGGACATGCTGACTCTTCCTGTGGCTGTATGGAACTGACATTCAGTGAAGATTCTGTACATGTCCAGACCCTCAACTAACACTTTTTCCTTCTGTAGAGGAAACACAACTTTTGTTAAAGCACTGCTGATTCGTCGCCATTCCAGAATAATACCTGGTAATGGATGCAAAGGTTTCAACTTCTCCAATACATCTTTAGACGTACTAAACGTACATTTCTGACGACCTTTTCTTCCTACTGCCGTTCGTCTCTGACCAAGTGATCGCGGTTGACCTATGCTGTTGGGATCACCATTAGGTGGGAGTTGTAACTCAATAAAAAGAACCTACATTAAATGAAAACAAGAATTTTATCAGTTTAAGTTTACAATTGATATAAGTGACATGAGCAGTCAGTACATAAGTTATATAACTCAGGTAAAGATGCTCCTTCAGATAGTTTGGTTGTACCAACAAATTTTATTGTTTTTTGTAATTGTATGTATTTTGGTTATAAAATAAGTACATTACAATACATTGTGTTTTAAAACAAATAAGGAAAGAGAAACTGATTATATGTTTACTTTAACTCATTAAAATTCAAAGACAAATGTTTTGTGGAATATCAGACAAGTCTAAATGCATTTTATATCCTGCATCTAAAATAATCTTCACAAAATATCTCATCATTATTACTACACATAATAAAAAGCCTCTTACTTCTAATGAGATAAAGTACCTGTGTGTTGGGGGGGGGGGCTTTGAACCATGAAGTCTCTCACTTGTAGTCAACACAGGATAGAGTCCCACTGGAACCTAAGCTGATTTTTGTGAGAAATTTTGCCAGTTTACCAATGGAAGCCCGATTGTCTTTTCTCAGGTCCATTGTAACCGGGTTCTCTCCTCAACGAACTGGCCGCCACTGAAAAAATGTTATGTGTGGTGTAAAACACTTCAAAATTCAGTACCTGGGCTATGTCGTCAGTGGCTGTGAGTGAAAACTGATGTCCAGCTATCTGATAGGCTTGGTCCTCTAAGGCACTTAACTGAGCAAGCATTATGTTCTTCTGACTCTCACATTCTGTGTCACTGAAGCCTGGGTATTTAGAAAAGATAATGTTGTAATACCTTAATATTTCAAGCCCTCTTCATGAAGAAATGGGCTGTGATATAATATACAAACATAGAGTAATCAAAGAATAGCTCACCTCAGGACATTTTTACAACCCCCAGATTAGTCTGACCTCAAACAACTTTCTTAACCACAAAATTTGAAATAGACAAAATCCAAAAACAGGGTCAATTAAAAATAAATATAGGACTAATCTAGCATCTAGAGCACTGAATTCATTAATTATCATAAGGCATATATGCCATACAAGTTGAGATAAGGTATGAGCAGTACAACCAGGTAAACCTTACCTCAACCAACCTCTTCAACCACAGCATTAAAAACAGTCTTAGACAAAACATGGTCACTTTTACGAACAATACATGTCCAACTCGACATCTGAAGCATAGCATATACTAATTATCATGAGACATATATATCATACAAGTTAGGAGCAATAGAATCAGCAGGCTACAAAATACCAGAAATCGTAGTGACACATTTACAGGTTACACGAAAAGGAATGACCATAACCTGCAGGATACGATAGCTATAATGAAGACTCAAATGAAATTAATCGAGAACAAAAATGTTACATGATTTGTATTTGTCATAACCTTCACATAACCTGAATGATTGCTCCCTTGTTATTTTGTAAACTGATGAGGTAAACCTGATCTCATCCAATCGTTTTGGAGTTTGTTTGTTTGTTTTTTTTTTTGGGGGGGGATGGGTTAAGAATATATGGCAGTTGGGTTTTGTCTTACATGAAGCATAAAGTACAAAGTCAAAGGGGTTATAAAAATATTCCATTATTCCATTCAATCATTTACCAAAGCCATTTAGTTCCATCCTTGCCAGTGTAATGATGGAGGGCATCTCTATAGTATGGAAAGCGCTGCACAGCTCTTCTTTGACTAAACACTTAATGAAGTAATCCATCAAATGTAAAATGACTACAGACTCTATGGTAGCTCGCAAGCGACCAGATCCAAGATTTTCTGGTGTCATTCCTAGGCTTCCATACCCAAATCCTCCACCAATACCTGTACCAATGATTTAAAAATCTGATAATGAATTGCGACCACATATTTTTCAATGGAAATTAAAATAAAAAATTTGTGCCACATCATGTAGAATGGTGTGTTTATCAAATTTAAAGTTTCACTTAACTCACGTTGGTACCTTGTCATGTATGATGGTGCGTTTGGCAAATTTAAAGTTTCACTTAACTCATATTGGTGCCATGTCAAGTAGAATGTTGTGTTTAGCAAATTTAAAGTTTCATTAGGATGGTGTGTTTAGCAAATTTAAAGTTTCAGTTAACTCAGATTTGTATGACATTTAGGGGATGTAAAACAAATTAAATTCTGTTCTTTATTTTACAGATAGTGTAATTAACAGTTTCTATCAAAAGGTTATGATATTTCATTTATAACTCTGAGCCCAAACCCCCACAGTTTAGTGGTTAATGCATCACACTTTAAATCACCATTATATTGTCAGATTTAAAACTAAGGTGATAAGGACTACTCACCTTCAAGTAAATTGGCTTCCAAGGGGAGATAATTGTGAAGCATTCGGTGTAGGTTTTTCTCCTTTGCTCCAGGATCCAATAACCAGCAAGCAATTTTGGGATCATGGAACTTTCCTCTTGGTGATATTCCACACCCCCTTACCAGAACAGAGTAAGCTGTCTTTGTGTCAAACATTATTATGCTTATAACTTTGTCTTTGTACAGACCCTGTTGTAATATTGACTGGACACAACTGATCCTTCTAGTTACTGATATAGACTCATCTAATGGAGGCGGAGCAAGACTATCATCCAATTCACCTGATATAAAACATGAATTCAAAAAGATCTTAAAATGCGCTTTTTCACTTTTATGTCAATACAAAGTTCTTATTACTGAACAAATATCAATCAATGCAATATTTCAAAATGTGTATCCCCAATTAACATGAATAAAGGATAAAAAAAGCTAGACCATTTAAGATACTTTATAATTTCCTTTTACATATAATAATAAAAACATCTACCCAACTAAGTGACTGGCTAACTAGATAGTTCCTTTTTTATTTATCTTCTATAAGAACCATCAACCCCACACAGTGACTGAATTAGCTTGTAGACTACAATGTTCATTTGTTTTATTGTCATTCTACTCTCTGTCAAGAATTTTCCACCAATATGGAGATGACATCAGCTTTAGGACACACACCAGTACAGTGAGGGTACATTTTTGTACCATGCCAATCATGACAATGGAACTCGGTTTTAGGTCTCATCCAATAAACCTGTGACTTACACTTCAAATTCCCTCTGGAGCATCACTATCATTTTTTAAAGCATTTTGTATAACTTGGTATTTGGTATAACTTTGGTATTTGGTACAGCATTTGGTATCAGGAATTGAACCCAGGACCTTCTTTTTGTGAGTCCAATGTTCTATCTCTCGACCACCGCAAGTTGTCTTATAGAATATAATGACAATCAGTATTAATGGAATGTACATACCAGACAAAGAGACTGGAGTCTGAGAATCAATACATAGATATAGTAACTGGGAAGGGGCAATAGATCAGGGAGATCTGTATAAACTGGGAAGGGGCAATAGATCAGAGAGATCTGTATAAACTGGGAAGGGACAATAGATCAGGGAGATCTGTATAAACTGGGAAAGGGCAATAGATCAGGGAGATCTGTATAAACTGGGAAGGGGCAATAGATCAGGGAGATCTGTATAAACTGGGAAGGGGCAATAGATCAGGGAGATCTGTATAAACTGGGAAAGGGCAATAGATCAGGGAGATCTGTATAAACTGGGAAGGGACAATAGATCAGGGAGATCTGTATAAACTGGGAAGGGGCAATAGATCAGGGAGATCTGTATAAACTGGGAAAGGGCAATAGATCAGGGAGATCTGTATAAACTGGGAAGGGACAATAGATCAGGGAGATCTGTATAAACTGGGAAAGGGCAATAGATCAGGGAGATCTGTATAAACTGGGAAGGGACAATAGATCAGGGAGATCTGTATAAACTGGGAAAGGGCAATAGATCAGGGAGATCTGTATAAACTGGGAAGGGGCAATAGATCAGGGAGAACTGTATAAACTGGGAAGGGGCAATAGATCAGGGAGAACTGTATAAACTGGGAAAGGGCAATAGATCAGGAAGATCTGTATAAACTGGGAAGGGGCAATAGATCAGGGAGAACTGTATAAACAATCTTGTATAAATAATTCAAGCTCATATTTCACTTATGAATATTTGACTGCAAAACTACTGTCAGAATTTAATAAAAAAAATTAATAGTTATTTTTGTAGTGTAATTAATTTGAAAATTACACCAAAAGCAAAATATACATGCAGTGAAATAACACAATGTTTAACTGATTCTATGAACTTATACCAATTCCTTGAGGTATTCATCTTCACTATTAATGTTTGTATGTAATAGCTGCCAAAATATTTTTGATTCCTGGATGTTTCTCAATTTATGACTATATGCTGTATTTTCATAATACAAAATGTATTTTAACTTTTGATGTTTAAAAGGAATAACTATTAAAATATTTTCAATTTCTCGACCTGGCTGTACTCTGTATTTTTTCATATAAAATGTTGAATTAAGTGAAACTGAGTGTTTACTATGCCTTACATTAATCTGGAGTCTTCGCATACACAAACAAGAATAATTTGTGTGAAATACGAAATGCAAAATGTGACCTGTCAACTTACATTTAGAATTTTCTGGAGTAAATGCAACATAATATGAATCTCGATTTTCCCAACACACAGCAATACCAGCAACCAGTAAATCCATTCCTTCCACTGCTAGTCCAAGGGCAGATAAATCTGTTCCTTGATATGATGAAGAACCTAAAACAGGATAAAATGTATTTGAACATCATACATTGTTTGTTTTAATTTATGCTCCATCACATTACTCAGATGAAGACATTGCTAGCTAAAGGTAAATTGCCAGTGCAGTGTGCAATGCCTGCTGCCTCTTCAAAAAGATTTGAGCCTTTCATTTTCTATACCAATTAGCATTTGTTGTGGAGAAACTAAAATTACTTGTTAGAATATTACTGCAATATGGAAAGTCATGGGGATACTTCACATACAAGTATTGTAAAGGCATGTAAAGCAGAGCATTACAGCAACCTCACAGTTAGAGAAAATGAGTAATTATTAAAAGGGACATAACTGGCAGGTGCCCTTTAGTTTGTATAGAAGTCTCAAGACGACTTATACAATAATTACTGCAGTGTAAATATATTGCTTCTCAGGAACAAAGATTCAAAGAAACCTCTTTAAAAAATCAGTTCTGATTATATGGATTTCCAAAAGAACTGATGAATGTGATGAAAACATTAATTTGTGAGTTATTTGAAAGAGTTCATTCAATGCAGACAGTTTTGGGAAAATGAGTTTAGCTGACATTCATGGCACCGTACTGTACCTTTGACAAAGTTACCACCTATTCCTCCACCAACGACATGTTCTAGTGGTCTCTTCTCACAAGCTATGGATATAGAGTAGTGTGTCTTTGTCCTCCATTCCTTGACAAAAGTATCAAACAGCCTCTTATCTGCACACACGTCTATAATTGTAAAAAGTTCCTGTGATGATGAAATTCCAGACTCATTGGGATCAATACATGGCTCTCTTTCTGTGTAATCATCATCACTAATATCAACATTGTTATCTGACCTATGACCAATTTCATTTTCCGGTGGGGCAGAAATACCCTCTTTTACAAGTAACACATTTGTGCTATTTGCTATCATTCCAGGTATCAGAGTTCCTTTAGATTTTACTGGAGTTTTTCCTTTCAGTGGAGTTACCTTTTTAAATGATAGAAGAGGAGAGTTACAAGTTTTGTCACCAGGTGGTGTTGGTGGTAAACAATCACTCTCATTACTCTGATTCAGCGTTGAGTTTGAACTTTTCTTCCGAGAGTGCTTTGCTTTTGAGGTGTCTGCAGAATACGGAAGGTTCTCTGATTCATCACTTTTCCGTTTTTGTTTGGACCGTGTATTATTTGACACAGAATTAATATCTTTTTCACTTTCACATCTATCTTTTATTGATGAAGTCTTTGATGGTGTTTTGCCTCCTCTTCTAGGCGGTGATTTTATATCTGTAATGCCATTGGTTTGTAAGTCATCAAGAAATGCAAGCGTCCCAGGACTTAACTTATTCTGCCTTGAACTACTAGATCTTTTTCGTTTATTTTTTGAAAATGTTTCACCTTGCAGATTTTTGTCACTATCTGTTTTATTTTTAAGTTTAGTAAACTGGACATTGCTATCTTCTTGTCGGACTGCCTCATTATTTCTGTTATTGAGGTCATCATGATCACCTTGTGCATCAAAACATTTTAAAGAAATTGGGGAATCAGCTATGTTATTCTCAAGTATGTTCTCCATCATGGAAAATGTAATGGAATCATTCATTTCCTCAGCTTTTGTTTGTGATGGAGGCAATGAAGCACCTACAACCTTTTTAATGTTCATATTCTTCTCAATACTTTTAACTTTTGCAATTTTTTGTGATGAACATGAAGTAGCACCTGTTACCTTTTTCTTGTTCACAGTTTTCTCAGAACTCTCAGCTTTTGTTTGGAACAGAGTCAATGAAGTTCCTGTAGCATTTTTATTGTTCACATCTGTCTCTATAGTTTTAGCTTTTGTATTTGTTTGTGACTGAGGTAATGCTACCTTCTTCTTGTTCACATCTCTCTCCGAACTCTCAGTTTTTGTATTTGTTTGTGACTGAAGTAATGGAGCACCTGTTACCTTCTTCTTGTTCACATCTCTCTCCAAACTCTCAGTTTTTGTATTTGTTTGTGACTGAGGTAATGGAGCACGTGTTACCTTCTTCTTGTTCACATCTCTCCCCGAACTCTCAGTTTTTGTATTTGTTTGTGACTGAGGTAACAGATCACCTGTTATGTTTTTCTTGTTCACACCTTTCTCTGTACTCTCAGCTTCTAAAATATTTGTACACGTGAATGTATCATTCATATCTAATGCTATGGCTAAATCTTCCTGTAAGTTGACACATTTGGGCGAGTCATTTTTGCTGAAGCAAGCCTCTTGACCACTATGATATGGAATATGTAGGTCTTTATAAGAGTCATCTGGACACAGCTGGACACTAGAATTGTCTAATACACTTTCTGTGGAGAAATTACAAGTATCAAAATCACTGGCAGAGATCAGTTCTACTGATGTATTATGGGTAACTTCATGTAAACTATTGCTAGGAGCGACAGTTTTAAGTACATGTTTATCCTCAACCATCGGTATCACAGATCTTTGGCAATTTGTTGACATGTTGGAATTGTTCATATCTTCAGTGTATAACTCTGGGGATTTCTGTTCTCCCAGATAAGTTTTCCTTATATCACTTTCTCCAGCAATCTTCTCACTATGTGCTGCAGTTTTCGTACCAAGATCAACAATCTTCTCACTATGGACCGTACCTTCCGTAGCCAGATCAACAATCTGGTTAACTTGCGTGTTTACTAGAAAGCTATCTGTGAACTCTTCATTACAAGATTTGATTTCACATGTATTTTGCTTTTCCTTCTCTGCTTTATTTGTAGGTGTAACTGTCTTTTCTCCAATATTTTTATCCTCAAAAGATTGCCAGTGCCCACAAGTATCCCTTGGTTCATTTTTTTTATCTAATGGTGCAAATTCCTCCTGGCTAAATTTTTCAATGTTTTTTCTATCTTTCATAGAACTGTCATTAGGAACAGCCCCAGTTTTAGCCACTTTAAATGCATTATGTTTAATTTCAAGCATTTTCTTGTCCATTTCATCATCTACTTCATTCTCTACCTTTGTGTTTCTGTCATCTACAGAATCATCAAACATTTCTTCTGTATACTTATCAATCTCAGCAATAAACTGTTCATCTACATGGAGTTTCTTGTTCATATTTTGTTC
>BROG01001599.1:22500-39855 GCA_030159075.1 Atrina japonica | reverse complement strand
TGTGTGTGTGTGTGTGTGATAAAGAATCAATGTCCTCATCTATCTTGTTGGAGAACGTGTGCGCACATCCTTCGTGTCATTGGGTGTAATACTATAGTGCTATATCAGATTTAAACTATTTAGATTTTATTTAATCAGTGTAGGAAAACTACCTATTGTTTGTGAAGAGTTACACTTTTCCTATGTATTCATTATTTTATCTTCTGAGAATAGATTCAAGACCGAAAATGAAAACGCTTTCCTTTGTTTTGACTTACCAGTATAAATACTATTATTTGCGGGAGCACGTAAGGGGCTTTTTCCCCATTGACCTTTGACATGCAAATCTTGCTGCCTACGTACCGAAAGTGTTGATTCAACCATATCACTAAATAATATTTAATCTATCCAATGTCTGTCAACCTAGACATGTTGTCACTTTGATCAGCAATCACTGGTTCGATTACATGTCCGATCGATGTTGTAAATATGAAACACCAATCGGACTTTTCGCCAGTTATAAGTCATTTTAACAAATATCTATCGATGAAATGATGCGGTGTCAAATATTGCTGACGTCTGTTAAACACATAGACACTTTGCTGTCTGTCTCATAAAAATGCATTCAATGCATAGAGTACTGGTTGAATATTGTATGCTACTATGATTTTAGTTATGTATAGCTTTACAAATTAATGTCTAGTCGTTTTTGAATCGATTTGTATTGACGAATGTGGTGTTTTACCCCAAAACACCAAATTTGATAGACAATGGCTGTTTAATGGATCAATACTTATCATTTGAGATATTTACCATACAACCATTATTTTCATTTCAATCAGAAGACATAACTGGAATATACATTGTGGTTTTCCAGTTTTCAGCAATTTCTGTTAATGCTCATGGTTTTTACCCCCAAAACACCAACTTTAGTAAAAGCAAAACTTTGTTTATTGTGTCCTTTGTAATTGTTTATGCAATCTGCCATACATTTATTACTTCAATTGCAATAATCCTTAAACAAACAATTAATTTTATATTTCCATTTGCGATTTCTGCATTTTTTTCAAATTATTTAGACCAAATAGATTGCTAATAAAACTCAAATTTTAGCATTGTCGATAGGCTTTCTGAAAAAAAAAAAAAACATAATTTCAAACACACCTTGGTAAAAACATGGGTTATAAGTGGTTTAAACTATAGTATTGTTTTCTGTTTAAAAGTTTATTTTTTAATCCCATGACACCAAATTTTATAAATACTGGTTGTTAAATGGGTCCACACATTTCATTAAAGATGTCTAACCATACAGACAGTGCTTTCATTGCAAACAGAAACCATAAATGTGGAATTTATTGAGAATTTTCAATATTCAGCATATTTATTAATGTTCAATAGTTTTTACCCTAAACCTCTTAAACGTCCCAACGGCCAGCGTGCTAACATGTCTAAATTCCTTCCAGTGTTTGTAAGCTTTCAGAGAAACATAACCTCCAAAATTCTCCCTGGGGGAACAAACACATCATTAGCCAGGGGACAAGGACATTTTCGTTGATCTATTTAAAACGTCCAATATTTTACTGTTCCGCTTGTCAGACAGATCGAAATTTCTGATGCCCCACGTTGTATACGTGATACAAATCCTACATTAACATGCACTGTGAAACATTGATAACAATAACAATGTATTGATACACGACGAGCTAACTCGATACATTCAATTGTAAAGGATTGTATATACTCGTAAACATTTAAAACATAAACACACACACACACACACACACACACACACACACACACACACACACACACACACACACACACACACACACACTACCGTGGTAAGTTTTAAATGGAATGGTTACATAACGAGTCAACAAGTCCACAATCCTTGGTGTTTCTAACAGCAATAATAATGCAGAGCAATACAAAACTCGGGCATATTCATATAATTATATCGAACTCAATTGATATAATTTTGGAAGCAAATTGAATATTATCAAACGGATATTAAATACACATCAACCGAATTACAGCATGTTGAGTATAATTTAAGTGGATTTATTCTTATTAAAAACACGTGTTGACAACTGTCTGTATACTTGTCTATAATAAAAAAACAAACAAAATATAATATATTTGTATATTGCGGCATTTGGAGTTCTACTACTTAAAAGTACTCTAGGAGCCAATTTCTATTTAGAGCATTGGGTGTAAAATGATTTTGTTTGAATTTTGTTTTCAGTTCTAAGCTTTCGGCAATGAAGCTTTGACTCGAAAATCGTCGTTTGACAATACCACAGTAAATTATTATACTATGTATGTAATGTCCTTGATATATTCATATATCAACATAATGGGAAACTATTTAACAGCTTTTTATTTTATCTACTTTTACTTCTTGTACTAGATGTACAGTATACACAGACATAACAAATCTTATATTCCTAAATATTTTGTGAAAATAAGATCAGGTCCAGTGGTTTCCCATCGTTAATTTTTTCACATTTAAGAAGTAATACCCAACAATAACCCGAATATGCTGTTTATATTTCACATAATTTCATATGTAGAGATAGACCACTCACTGACAAAATTTTTGACTCAGGGATATCGAAAATTGCGTTTGATGTCAACGTTCCGGAAATTTCCCAATCGGTATAATAGTCTTATTTGCGACTACTCTGTTTCACGTAATGGAATGTTGAGTTACCTGTTCGATGGCAGTTGTTCAGATGCTTGTACCAATAATGACGAGGATTCGTTCCTCACGTATTTCATTTGAATTTGACTGTGGACTCACCGCGGGAATTACCAGTCGACAGGGGATGCTTACCCCCCTCCCTCATGAGACCTGACCCCACCTCTTGATTGCAAGAGGTCCGTATTTGTCCATTCTTATACCAGATTTGTACCTATATCCTATACATCCTAGTGATTTATACCTTGGTATCTGAGACTTTATATTCATACATAAATAGTAACCTTGAGTTAATCAATTGCAAGTGAAAAAAGTGCCAAATCTGGATTTCTCAAGCAATTTTGACAAAATATATAGGAATTTCAGAATTGTTATGCCTGTGTATATCTCTGTTTGGGCTAATGACAGAGAGAGAGAGAGAGAGAGAGAGAGAGAGAGAGAGAGAGAGAGAGAGAGAGAGAGAGAGAGAGAGAGAGAGAGAGAGAGAGAGAGAGAGAGAGAGAGAGAGAGAGAGAGAGAGAGAGAGAGAGAGAGAGAGAGAGAGAGAGAGAGAGAGAGAGAGAGAGAGAGAGAGAGAGAGAGAGAGGCGCGTAAATTAGGGGTACACGTGTTAAGAACACAATGTACAAGTACACAGATGCAACATTAAAAATAAACTAAAACTAAATTGCAAATTGCTGTCACTTGTTACTCGTGTTATTGAACGATAGTTAAATGTATTTATTCAATCATCATAATCGTGGAATTTCCCTATTTCGTATGATATGTTTCATATTTCAAATTGTTCATATAGTTATGTGTCTAACTGAGCCCAAGATCATAAACAAGGAAAATTCTGAGACAATTTTTATTTTCGAAAGTTAAGATTTTTTTTTTCATCTGAATAAAACGTGAAAACCCGCTAACTATGGCACGCCAAAATCACATTACTGAGTTACGCTTATTTTTCTCAGTTGAACCTAGTTTTTCTCCAGTTAATCCTAATGTTTCTTGTAACCCAAAACTAACATAAGATAATTTTAAATCAACTGAGAAAACAAGGTTTAATAGTGCGAAAAATGATTGTGAAGTGGTTAAAACCTAGTTTTTGTCTCAGTAATACTAGCTTTTTCTCGAGAAAAAAAAATTTAATCCAGTTTTGTAATTTTTGGAGCATTTAAACGTAGTTTTTCCCAGTTCAAGCTCATTTTATCCAGTTTATGTGGGTTCATGAGAAAACTGGGTTTACTTAAGAAAAGTTTAGATTTAACTCATTAATATGATCTTGGTGTACCATAGCGGACTTTACAGATCTTTAGAATGTTCTCAACTTTAGTACGATTGTCAATGGCAAGTGTAAATCTTGTCATATATATGTCCCATTGTATGTCACGATTCACTTAACTTCGATGTTTGAACATCATTCCTACCATAATCTATGAATATTTATTTAATATTTAACTGAGAGGTATAAGATAAATACAAAGCCAAATAAGCAGCACAATGTGTTGTATGTAAAGGGGAATACATATATACCTTTTTGACAAAATTTAAATGGTCTTGTAATATACCAATGCAGAGCCGAATTCAAAAATGTTTATATATTAAAATGTATATATCTAAAAAATCTGATATACGAAACTATAAATCTTTAGTATGTCCAGGATATAGGTACAAATAATATGTATAATGCATACAATAAACGATATTCAAGATACAAGTAAATTAGTAGAAGGATATTTAACTCAGAAACGCGGGACATACACTGGGACACATGTACCGGGCTAAATTTACACCGTCTTTATTGTTAATTTAAACAATCGTCGCTTGACAAAACAATTCAATAGAGAGAGAGGTTCTGGTTGTCTAAACATATTACACTCTAATAAATGTTGTTTTAATATTGTAAGTTCATAGGATATTGTACGACAGATAGAAATTTTCAATATGTAACATGGGTGAGCAGATAAACTGAAACATTTTGTGTAGCAGAAATACTTAAGTTATCAGTTTTATCTCAGTTCATACATATAAATAGCTTTCAAAGTATATGAAGAAGTTCGTAGGTATATGATTTAGACTTAAAGACATTTAAGCTTGACGTTTTCTGCCCAAATTATCTCACTATATTTCCCCTGAAAATTGACATACAACGTTGACAGAAGAAAAACAATTCTTTATAACTATTCAAATATGCAAATTACATAACATTAAAACTGTCTGCAATTTTATCAGTAAGTAGACTCGGCGAGCCTTATTACCTTTTCAAACTTAACATCTTAAGTATATATATATATATATCAGATGATTTCATGATTTTAAAGTAATGTCAATTTTGATATTTAGAATGTGAGTACTTTCTTTTCTTAATCACAATATAAGACCAAGAAAAAATTAGGTGTTTCACACACATATATATATATATATATATATATATATATATATATATATATATATATATATATATTATATATATATATATATATATATATATATAGGTCAAACACCAAAATTTGAGCTTCACCCTATTTTTCTTTGTCTTATATATGCAAATATATAAAAAATATATTAAATATATATATATATATATATTATAATATATATATATATATATATATATATATATATATATATATATATATATATATATATATATATATATATATATATATATTACACCCTTCCCAATTTTGACCTATTATCTTATCCGTACACCCTTTAGAAATTCCTGCCTTATGAATGTGAAATCTAAGCATTGATTTGAAAACATCTAAGTTAAACAGGAAGCATAAACATTTAAATTATACTGCTTGGTAATGTGCCACACAGAAAAGTGTATAAGAATGAGTCAGAAATGATTTTTCTTTTCCAAATCAGGCCATTTTAAAAAAAAAACATAAAACATTTTTTTATGAGAACCTCCTATGCACATTTAAATGTTTTCGTTATATTCTAACACCCCCCCCAAAAAAAAAAAAAAAAAACAAAACAAAAAAAAAACAAACACACAAAATTAAACTGATAAAAACTATTTTGAGCTTTTCTGTATCTATCTACGGACGCTTAACAAAAAAAAAATTGAAATGACCTGATTTCATAAAACAATTTCCCTATATTTTCATTATACTTATTTGGATTTGGTAAACTTGTAAACAAATTAGTAAGTTTTGGTAATAGTATAGATTTTACTACAGTTATCATACCCACTGCAATTATAAGACGTCTATTCCATGATTTTATAATATCTACTTTTTCTTGAATTCTACTTTCATAATTTATTGCTATCATGTCTTAAAGTTTTACAAAAAGAAAAAAAAATCGAGGTAATGTTATGGGTTCTTGTGAGCACTGTAGATTATAATAATTATTTGTGCCAGTGGCTGAGGAAGAATCTTTAGCACATTTTGGAGAAAATTTTATTTTTTATGGTTTTAGAAACCTGACCAATAATGTTAATAAAAAAATAAACAATATTACGAAATGAATGCAGGCGAGTGTACTTATTTTTGTATGCACCATAAAAGTCTGCAAAATTAGATGTAATATGTCATCCTTGTTTATTTCCACTTTGATATGTCATATGGATCGTTTTACTCAACCGCCTTCTCATTTTTCACAATGTTATTATTTATTGAAGAGTCTATTTTAATGAAGATTGTGTTACGGAATTTGTTTTGATTCTTTATTGAATACAACTGTGATATCTATTACAAACCCGTGTTTACAAAACACAGGGTAAGAAAAACATATGTCGGCGTCTATAACAACGATAATGATCTATCGACCAAGCTAAGTATACACCCATGATTTCGTTTTAGGAGTACCTGAGAGGGGCTTTGATCCTTTCCGTCGCTACAATTGTCTCTTGCGAAAACTTTATGTCGGTGCTTACTTCATGCAGATACTGGGATGCATTAGATGTCCACTGCGATGTCGGCAAGCAACGTTTCCACTGTATTTTGGATCAGGATAACGTACCAGGAATCGTTTACACTAAATGGGCGACAATGCCCAGAGGTATGTAAAATTATCCGTTTGAATCCTTATTCACTCCGGCAGTTGCTAATTAACTTCCATTAAGTGCCATGGATATTTGTGTGATTCGCAGTAAATGTATGTTCCATTATTATTATCGTTTGACTGTATATCCCTCCAGAGTATACATACACCTAGCACCTGGTGTTTCGGTACAGCTGATAATCTTATACTTCAGTAATATCTGGCACTGATAGCACCATTCAAATTGTAAATTATTCAAAAGCTATTCAGTTTTCAATTATTCTTTTTACAGTGGTTACTCCTTCGGCTATTTATTTAGATTTATTATTTGATCTCGTATTATACCACTTTCCCTCTGAAAATATATTCAAAATTGCAGTTCAACTGGTGAAGTCTAAAGTAAAAACTCATATAACCTAGCGGGGAGGAGTGTTGCGACCCGTTTTTTTTTACCTGGGCGATTTTAACTTTTATTTGATGAAGCAGAACATTAAAATTACACTGGCTAGAGTAATCGTTAATATTTGTCATCATACATAAGAGAACATACAGTGATTAATAAAATGTTTACCCATGCAGCTTGTTATAATCGAAAAAGTAAGTAGAATCACCCGTATGATAATCAAAAGGTTACTCCGCCCCGACAGATGACCCGAATCGGAAATAACAGAAACGATCGTCTTGAGCATTATAACGTTGGTATTATGTTTATGTTATTTATAACCACTAGGCCGCTGTCACTGCTGGTGGATCGTTTGAGTCCCCGAGGGTATACATAAACCTAGTACCTGGAATGTCGGTACCAGGTGATGATCTTATATTATATAATTTTTAGGACTGATAACACCATTTAAATTCTAAATTATTCAGAACCTAAAATAGACATTTTTATTCAGTGGTTACTCTTAGACGGATTGGGTTATGTATTTAGATGTATTATTTGGCCTTGTATTATACCATGTTACCTTTGGAAAATATATTCAAAATTGGAGATCAACTAATGAAGAGTAATTGACAGAAACGAGTGTCTTGAGCATTATAACTTTGGTATTATGTTTATAATATTCTATCAGAATCAGTCAAACTTTCTCACTCGCTTCAAATTATTTGTGTGTGGTTCCCGGGCTCGTTCGGTTCAAAGTGTATCCATCCCTAGATTGTTTGGTCCATGGGATGTTTCACCTGGGCCTGTCCACCACGGTGAACTATAAAATCAAATGCTGCAAGCAAAGGTTGAAGTACAACGGAACCTCGTTATTAAGATTACCAACTGACCAACTCCAAATTGGTCAGATTGGTAACGTTTACATTAAGCAAGATTCTGTACTTCTAAAATATTAATCAAGAAACTGAAACATTGTGGACTCATATACGATGTGGTGTCCTAAACGAGGTGGTATATAGACGGGGTTTCACTCATATCATATCATGATCTTGAAAAACATCGAATATTGGTATCTAACCATTTCTGCGGCATACTCTTTTTCTATTAGGCAACATTGTGTGTAAAATCGCATTATATTCTATAACAACGATAAATCAAAGTATAACATCATATACTAATGTTTAAATAACTGCTAACAAAGGGATTATATAAGGAATATATTTATCGGCAAAATGTATTGTTTATATTTAACATTTGAATGGAGGGGAGACATTTGCCATAATACCTAGACGTGCACATTGACACTAAATGACGATGATCCTACAAAGAGAACTCTAAAGAGCATAATAACCCTAAATGAGTTTAGTTTTATTTCAAATACACATGGTCACAATAGGTGTAGAATAACATAGTTTGACAAAATCAATAAATTTATTTGAATACTATTAGAGCGAATCATCCTGTGTGTTGTTAATTACGCGACTTGCTGCTGCAAACAATTCACGTAGGGTAGTTTTTGCGATGTTACAACTTATCGTGAGCCTTCCTGTACAAAACGATGATACTTAGTACAATTGTGGGACTGGTAGGCGGGGGTTAATATGCATTAAAAACTCTTCATGGTGTATTTAGTGTAAATCACCTGTAAAAAGTAGAGGGGAGTGTTGCACCTCATAATTAAGGATTACTATTTTTGGAGACGTATTACACTGTTTTCAATAAATCAGCGTCTACACACTTTGACCAGAGGTGTTTACGAGACCTAGTGCGACTTTTAAAAGAAGTCCCTTTATTTGACTGTCCAGGAAGTCATCAACTACATGCATGACACCATTGTCCGTGTGGAAATGGGTACAAGGAATTACCTTTTTCAATTTTGATAGAATAGACGGAGGTCTGATGAAATGAGGTCAGGGGATTAAGGTTGGCGTGTCAAATCAATTTAAAGTCAGAGCAGTCTTTGACAGATATGCCATGATAGATGAAGGTGCCACCTCAGCTTTTAAACCATTTTGATAAAATAAAAAAAATAATAATATCGTTTTTGAAACTTCCGCAGTGTTTTACTTCCGTTTGTCGTCATATTAGTTCAGTTTTCTGAATAGAAACAAGCCCCCGCAACCGATTTTGGCGAGTTTGCAAAATCAAACGTCATTGTGGAACTACAGTCGCACAGATCAAATGTGTAAAGTAATGAAGTTTGAGTATAACTCACCTACATAAATATTGTTATCAACAAAGTTCATTTACTCTATCTGGACATGAAGCCGACTAATATACAGTCCACAAGCATGTAATTAATCTGTTTAAACATGAGAATATAAAACAGAATTCAAATTTTCCATGAGACAATCGTACAACTATAAACAAAATTGAGCTAAAGACCACCTGGTATGATATGAATGGCCTCACTTCCAAAATAACGGATCAAAAACAAGTCAGACTTCGGTCTCGGAAATATATATTCGAACATTAGGCTCGTTTTACGTGGCCACTTGCATCCATTTCGAAAATTTTGATAGCAATGTTTCACAGCCAAGTCTCTTATAACGTTTATATGTTTTCATCTGTGGAATAATATTAGAAGGGGTACCTTGTCCTTGGTCAAGTACGCTCGACCCGACTGCTCACTTTACCTAGTTCATAAGAATGTGTGACGCTATGTAAACAACATAACGAAAGGGTGCAGATTACTGGTAGAATTTTATTTATTTTTACGTTCGAAGTGCATATTAATTTACGGATGCTAAAATAATGTTTTTTTAAACTAATTATTATATCTATCTATTACGTGTCTTGTTAGAAGCCTTTGATGCAAATATTAATGGGGATGCTTATGGTTTGAATAAAGAGGATATTTTGATTACATATCATCTGTCCATTGTTTTGCTTTGAAGGTACGGATGTGAAATAACGGTCGTTCTGTGGCCTCGCCTTTTATAGCGGAATTGCGAGCCAATTACTATTGATAACAATTAACGAAAATGTCTGCCTGTGGTATAATAAACCCGGGGTGTTTCAAAAGCATTTTTCATATGTCACCAATACTAATTTCATTAGGAAGGCCTGGTAAATCGTGAGAACTTGTGTCTAATCCATTAGATCATTTTCAATTCAATGTGTTTAAAGCAACAGAATGAGGGACTTTAGTGACCATTTCAGGACGGGGTCATCCTGAAGCTTCTGTATGCCATGCTTAAATTCTGCCAACCACAATGTTACAGTAGTATATCGCATGGTTCAAAATAAGCAGTAGTCCGCCAAACGTTTGCAGTGGACAGTCAAGGTTGTGATTCAGTTAGTCTGGTTAACTAGTATACAGTCTGTATACGAGTTTTTAAAACATAATGTGCATTTTCTGCAAAACTCGTTTAATGTGAACTCAAACCCACCGCGTTTCGATATATAGATCACTGTCATCTATACGGTATACATCAAGTTGTAGCGTATCCATTACATTATACACAAAATGTCTGTTAAAAGAGCTGAAAATGAGATTTAAATTAACGTAGATGGCTAATCGGCACATATAAACCTGTAGTTATTTACAGTGATGTGTGTGACATTTTTGGGGAAGGTCAAGTGTGTAAGAGGTCTATTTTTGTTCCAACTAGTCCAACTGACTGAGACAAAAATACTAAATTTGACCCCTGATATGAAGGGGCACCCTACTTTAGTGTTATTACCATGCCAGCATGAATAACCTTAGGTTCTGGACCTTTCTTGAATTAATATTGAATCTCGGTTCTCTCGGCAATTTTGTCCGTTATCCTTAAATCTGCATCTCAACTTTTAAATAAATAATAATAATGATAATGTTTTTGAATCATCTTTAGTGTTTTACTTTACTTGATAGTCATATTTGTTCAATTGTATGAAACAAGTCCAAACAACCGATATAAAAGGCGAGTTTGCACAATCAGTCGTCATTGTCTAACTACAGTCGCATAAGACAAACGTGCGAAGTAATGAAGTTTGAGTATAACTTACCTACATGTCAAAAAAAAATATTGATATCAACAATGTTCATGCACTTTATCTGAACATTTTGTCGGCTAATATACAGTAATTAATCAGTTTTAACATGATGATATCAAACATAATTCCAAATTCCCCATGCAAAAATCGTAGAATTATAAACAAACGGGACCTCAGACCACCTGTTATGATATGAATGTCTTCACTTCCGAAATAACGAATCAAAGACATGTCAGACCAAGGTCAACTCTTAAACACTGGTACAGTTTTACAGGACCTACTGGGTATCTAACTGGAATGATTTGAAAGCAATGATTCACAGCTATGACTTGTATTATTCATTTTATGTCGTCTTTGTAAAAAACATATGAGAAGGTGTACCTTGTCTTTATCAAATGTTGCGCGACCCGACTACTCTAATTACCGAGTTCACCTGAACTTGTGACGGTATGTAAACACCATAACGGAAAGGTTCAGATTACTGGTATGATTTTATTTATATTTACGTTCGAAGTGAATATTATTTTACGGTTACTAAAATAATGCACTAATTTAGAACTAATTATAAAATATATTTATTACGTATCTTATTGAAATCTTTTTCATGAACAAAATAATGTTTAATGTTTATGATTTAAGTACCATGTATGTTATGATTACATGTCATCTCTCCATTGTTCCTCTTTGTGGGAACAGGTGTAAAATAAAGGTCGCTTTGTGGACTTGCCTTTTATAGCAGAACTGCGAGCCGATTTCTATTGATAACATTAAAAAAGGCCTGCATATGGAATAACAAATCGGGGGTGTTTCAAATGCATTATTTTTGTTTAGAATGCAAAACTTGTTTAAAAGTTACGGTGACAGCTTTAAGTCACTTGCCCCGTTTAATTTAGAATGTTATCTCTTCGACAAAAATGGCCAAATGACATCGTCTGTTGGTTACACAGGCTAAATCGTAGAACAGGGGTACTGGATATGGGCAACCATGCTAAACGCCCCCAACACAAGGCTCAAAAGTTATCAATCAACTCTCGTGTCATCAGATAGATGTACTCAAGGAGCGCGTGCTAAAAAAGACAACTCATACAGGGTAACAGTGTGTCATACTTATTTTCACATGGTGTGACTCCTATATCTGTTCACAGCATTACTTCGATATTGCCTGTTCATGGATTGCGACATTAATGGGTAGTTTTCAGATATATAGAATAGTATACCGAATCCGTACCACATTGACAGAATAGGTAGTTTTTTTTAATTTAGCGGTATGACGGGTTTGCCAATATATCGAGGTTTTCTATTTTCGACGTGTCTTTGTTTTTATCTAGACATGTTTTTAATCCCTCTTGTATATCATATCATATTTACAACTCAGTATTGTTTTTTTTACGTTTGGACAATTTGACCATCCTATTAAAATGGCCAAAATTAAGACGTCTAAAATATGTAGAAGTAGAAAGTCCACATGTCGACGGCCGGGAAATCTCGATTTGTCTCTAACATGTATGTTCACTTTCCTGGTTTTTGTTTAAAATAACACGGTAATACATACATTTTAAGTTTATATATCTAATCTACTCATAATTATTTCTTGACGTGTGATAGTTGCTTTTTATTGATTTTCCAACTCTAACGGATGCATGGTACACGTAAACTGGTCCCTGCCTGACTTCTACAGTTTGTTCATACAACAGGATATAAGTTTATAACACTCGATATTCGGGTTATTTCACTTTCTGGAAGTATAATGTAACCTACTCCAGTCAGTATCTCACCTCTTAAACTTCTAACATTGTCGGAGTAGAAGTAAACAAGGTACAGTCGGTTAACAGTTTTACTCATGCCTGTTGATTTCATCTGGTCTAGCGATATATATATATATATATATATATATATATATATATATATATATATATATATATATATATATATATATATATATATATATATAACCTTGAATATTTTTTTATCATTTGTGTTAAAACTAAACAGCTTTTAGAAAATTTGAAAGCACACAATTTATACTCAAATCCACAGCATCAAAACATATGACTTCTCTACTCTTTACACAACTATTGTGCATAACAAAATAAAACAAATACTTTTTAGCATCGGAGACAATAGTTTTTTTCTCACTAAAGGTGGTAATTCATATATCTAGTGATTGGCTATCAGGATACTTATGTTGTCCAACACCACTCTGATTTTACACATAAATGCACTGAAGTTGATACAAAAAACATGCTGGAATTCGTAATAAACAACATATTTGTAATGTTCGGAGACGTGGTTTCTCAACAAAATGTCGGTATTCATATGGGAACCAATTGTTCCCCTTTATTGGCCGACCTGTTCTTTTATTCATACGAAGCAGACTTCATTCAGTAACTGCTGAATCAAAAGAAGATACAGTTAGCGGTGTCCTTTCATTTGACATTTAGATATATCGACGACGTTTTGTCAATTACTAATGACGATTTTCATACATATGTCAATGCGATATTTTCCAGCGACATAGAAATTAAAAATACAACAGAATCAGGCACACACGCTTCATGCTTAGACATTTTACTAGATATAAACACAGACGGAAAATTGGCAACTGAGCTATACGACAAACGCGACGATTTCGGTTTTCCCACCGCAAATGTCCCACATGTAAGTAGTATTATCCCTCAGTCAGCCGCATATGGAATTTATATTTCACAAATGATCAGATGTGCCAGGGCGTGTACATCATATGACGATTTCATAAACAGAAGTAAACTACTCACTGACAAATTATTGACACAGGGATATCGAAAACCGCATTTATTGTCAACGTTCTGCAAATGTTACGGTCGGTATGATAGTCTTGTTTGCTATTACTGTTTCACTAAGTTAAATGTTGAGTTGTCTTTTCGTTGGCGGTTGTTGGGATGGCCATACAAATTGTGACGAGGGTCACTCATCACGTATTTCATTGGACTTGACTGTGGATTCACGGCGGGTGTGACTGGTCGACAGGGGATGCTTACTCCTCCATGGCACCTGGTCCCATTTCGTGGTTTACAGTGATCCGTGTTTGTCCACTGTCTACTGGACATTCTATTGATTTATACTTTTGTATCTGATATTTTTATATGTATTTAAAGGGTATTGCCCGATCTATAATCGGTATGCAGAACATATTGATGGCAGACCTTGCAACATCAGTATTGGAGATTGCCCAACCAAATTAATTAGATCATACGAAGCAGTTGGCTGTGAGTAATTTTGAAATATTAATGCGCAAAACATTATTTTCTGTTTTCTGTTTGTGTTGGCTGTGGGTTAAACCTAATATTTTTCAAATTGATCCTATTTTTTCTAGGGATCGACATTACCTAATGAAAAACTATGATTTACTGAGAACAACTACGTTTAACTATGCCAAAAGCATAAAGATTCATTAATGTGATTTTGACGCAGTTAAATTTTGTTTTTCTCAGATAAACCTATTTTTTTCAATTAATGACGGTTACTGCAAAAAAGTAGGTTTAACTGAGAAAACGTAGGTTTAACTGAATAAGGATACCGAAATGAAATTAATGAGTTAAACCTTATTTTTTTAAAAGCTATTTTTTGCGGTTAAACCTACTTATTCACCCGTTAAGAAAGGTTATGATTTTCCCCTAGTTGTTTGCAAGGTAATCATATTTATTCTCTTAATGCATATTAGCTGAAGAAAAAAAACGTAGGTTAAACTGAAAAAGAAAGTACATTGATATTTATAATGTTATTTCTGCGCAGTTAAACGTATTGTTCTCAGTAAAATTTGGCTTTTCTCAACCAAAACTATATTTAACACATTTTGAAGATTTTTTTCGTAGTTAGATCTAGTTTTAGCCAGGTAAATGGGTTTTTATCCAGTTAATATGGGTTACGGAAAAAGAGGTTTAACTGACAAAAAAACAGGTTTAACTGATCAATGTGATTTGACCTGTCAAAGGTTCCTACATACTTGGTTGTTATCGAAAAGTATTATACATGAGTTAGTTAGTGAAAATAGAGTAAACATTAAATTTGTTGAATGGCTAATTCTATGTATATGAAGCTAAATTACTTATTTTGACCTAGGCCGACAGTATGTATAATATAATTTTCATAACGGGAAAGTCTGTATATGTAACTGGAGAAGTTGGAAAATCCCTATTCAGATTCCATGTACATGAAAATGACAACTGGACTTCCGTGTGTAAGATTGGGCGTTTTCTGTTTCTGAGGAAAAGTGACAAAACAAGTTTTAGGGGTAATATTTACGAATTCCACAAAATACGAACTATCAGTTGATATCCACGCTAAAACACTGTAAGACAGTTCCGCACTGTTATAGCAACGCCTGAAAAACTTATACAATTTAATTATTCTGCTAATGCTCTGATGTTATTTACTAGTGTTATTATCATTAAAGCATATTTCTTTTTTTTCTTTCTTTCGACAGTCACAGGGTGTTTCCAAATGCCTCCTGCGTAAGTATTCCACTCAAATGCGAACTCACTCAAATATTCACATAATAAAAATCATCATGATATAAGGATTGTAAGAGATTTTTGATTTAATTTTGTGTTTAACGCCACACTCAACAGTTTTTAAGGCATGTGTTTTTATTGGTTGAGGAGAAACCCCGGTTACCCGGGTAAAGACCACCAACTTTCCACAAGAACATTGTAAGAGTGTATATAGAATAATAATATACAAAATATTAATTGATGCATTATATATATATATATATATATATATATATATATATATATATATATATATATATATATATATATATATATATTTTATATATATATATATATATTTATCCTCATTGTTAATCTTATACTTAAGTAATATTTGACACTTATAACCCCATTTATTTATCCTCATTTTATAAATCTACCATTCTATCAACAGGAAACCATCATTGATGAATACAGAGAAGAGTACAGATGTCCCAGAATCTGACAAGACAGACACATATTCTGCTGCAGAGAAGTGCGATGGTAGCAAGGATATAATTATGTAAGATATGGTTAACTGTCATATAAAATTTCAAGAATTGTCACTGACACAGAGACCTTTATTTATATGCATATGCTTATCTAAAAGTGTGCGATTATGTACAAAAACACCGTTAGTGCATTATATATCCAGTTTATGAAATACAACCATAAACTTGAAAAATAACATTGTGGGTTATCTACCCAATTGGTATAAATAATTACAGTTATGAATTCAGTAACAATTCATCGAAAGGAATTACTTTCATAATAGCACGATGCGCATTTATGTGGTTAATATATAAGACAAGACGCTATATAATTCAGTAATTTCACGCATTTAAGATAAATCGACAGCAATTTATATTCGAACGCAGAACATGTTACACATTTAACGAAAGTGATGTATGTTTACAATGCATCAACGATTGGAAGCATCGCAAACGATCTGCCGTGCATTTATTTGGATCGAAAAGTAATGCGTTGCACTGAAATATAATTTCGGACTGTGTATACCTGCATTTTGTAATTTGTCGGAAACAAATATGACTATGCCACTATTCATCTGAAAGCTTGCTGTGGTAAAGTACACGGCTATTCCCTGTACGAGGCATAACAATAACTTCGTAAATGATAATGGTATGCAAAATAAAGTCACGGGTATTTTTGGATCGAATCATATCACTGTTGTTTATATACTGCTGTATGGGAAACAGGCGGTTTGATGAAATACACCCCAGGGAATCTAATAACAACACACAATTTTGTCTGCTTATATTATTTACCTTAATTTATCCTTTTGCGTGCACAATTGAACAGAAGTTTATTAAAGGGTATTTCAAATGACGCAATTATTTCTTTTCAACAATTAAAAAAACATTTACTGGGAAATTACACTTTGAACACCGCATGGGGAAAAAGCGAAGATACATGTATTCTGAAGACCATAGATGGATAAAATTAGGTGCGGATAGTTTACCATATCTATGGTGGATCGTCTAGGCAATTACAACATGCCACTGATGTTA
The DNA here is from genome assembly GCA_030159075.1 of Atrina japonica. Classification (NCBI taxonomy): domain Eukaryota; kingdom Metazoa; phylum Mollusca; class Bivalvia; order Pterioida; family Pinnidae; genus Atrina; species Atrina japonica. The sequence continues at coordinate 22,797 of BROG01001599.1, read as the reverse complement.
TTAAAGAAAATATTTCTAAAAACGGCTGTCAGTTGAGTATACGCAAGCCAAAAACCAAAGCATGTTCTCATTGTTAACAAAACTCACTAATTCTTTCAGTAGGTCCAGGGTGTAGCAATGAACTTCATATACATTTCCCGTTTTCCTTCTTTCACTGTATACAGAAGAATGTTTTATCAAAATACGACAAAATGATTACAGCCATATCAACAGAAAAATATTCCGGATTAACACACAAAACACATTATAACATGGCCATATATCAATAATTCAATCAGTCCAAATACATAGCAATAA
>BROG01001599.1:15000-20000 GCA_030159075.1 Atrina japonica | reverse complement strand
TTTTCTGTAAAATTTACACTTTTTTGTGTAAATTTGACACTTTTTTGTGTAAATTTACACTTTTTTCTGTAAAATTTGGACACCCGGTCATATCCCGTTTGGGATTCGCTCTTATTCGTCATGTTTACACCATTTACAAATATATTTCGTTTTCTTCAAATGGACTTGAGATTGGATTATCCACTGATACTTCTGCTTTTTTACTTCTAAAAGGTTACATAACTGAACAGTTATGTTATATATTATGCTACGATATCGACGTTACTGCAACGTCGAATGAGTATTTCAAAGGTCCGTTGCTTGGAATATTTTACGTCCCATTCAAGAATATTTCACCCATAGGGAAAACTTCACCGAATGTCGATGAAGGGTTACTATTTGGCCTATGCCTCGGCAGTTTGTACCTTTGAGAAGAATGGATTCTTTATCGCGTTACACCTACTCCGATTTTGGAGAAAGAACAATTGCAACCTGTGTTAATAACTTAGGTTTGTCGCTGGCCGGATTCGATACCGGCATCTACTGCTTGCAGGGCGAACTCCCTAACCCCACGGATACCACAGCGGTAGTACCCTGTAATGCCTAATAAACGCCCCGGAGGCGTTGCATATTTCTAAAAGGGGGCGTTTATTAAGATAAGTAAGATAGAAGTCTATGTGGAAATTAAATGATTATTTTTTTGTTTGTTCCGTTTTCCGACTACATGGCTATTGACATTTAAATGATTATTTGTTTTGTCTGCAAATATGTTAAATTGTCTGTTTTAATCATAGATAAATAAATTCTTAACTTTGAGGTAAGTTTTCTGCTTTTTCCAAAGCAATTTTGCCGAGAAAAAAAAAAGGGGGGGGCGTTTGTTAGGGAGGGGGCGTTTATTAGGCATAATACGGTATTCATGAATCATTAGTCTCATCAATTCAAAAGTAAGACGCATTAATTCCTTTGCTGTGCACGAATTTTCAATCACTGAAGGGGACCTCAGTGGCCAAGTGACTAGAGCATTGCATTTTAAATTACAAGGCCTCTCACCTCTGCTTCGAATCGGACGTTAGTGACACCAACTGATGCAAATAGCCAACAAAGCCGTTTTGAGAGCGCACTTTATGTAGACTCCTCCATCGTCGGGGGGGGGGGGGGTGTCCGTCGCCGAGTGGTAAGAGCATTGAACTTTAAAACACGAATCTTCTAACCTCAATTATTTGGGAAAGTTTGCCAGTTTACTTGCGAAAGGTCGGTGGTCTTTAACCCAGGCAACCGGGGTTTCTCCTCCACCAATAAAAACTGGACGCCATCATATGACTAAAAGATTGTTAATAATGGCGTAAAACAAAAATTCAAATCAAGTCAAATCAAATTCATCGTCAGGTTAATTTCATCATTAATTCAAACATTCAAATAAATACAGTATTTATATTTATATTTTGAAGCATACCTTTGATTTTTTTCTTCTAGAAATGAAATCTGAATATGCTTTATACCAAACTCGAAATGATAAAAACAAGAAATGGATAAATATGCGATACAGTTTATCACCCTTATTGAATTTACAATGGTCAAATGATGACCCGAAGTTTGACTCACGAGGTGACCTGACCTGACTTGACCGAAGCCTTTGACCCAGGCCAGATCTAGTCTCCCAGTAAGTTAAACCGATCGTTATTGATCACTTTTTAAGAGATAAGATTTTTCCATTACTGTTGGAGGTGTTAATAATAGTATAAACTGACTGTTATCTTTAAAAGCCATCATTACAGGACATTGAATCGATATTTTGGCTATCTAGTCACCACGACAATATACATTTATTACCTTTAGGGAGACATGTTGATTTGTTTTACCCAAGGTATTTCATATTTCGAGAAGGCGAAGCCATAGGTAAACTAAAAGTCATGTCTTCCTTCAATTAAAGCAACAAATTATATCGAAATATAGCCATTATAGGATAAAAAAGTTACAGCCGTAACACACATTATTTGTTTGTGCTAGGTACTTCCGTAGCATGAATAACTACTCTGTCCAAAAAGATTAAAGGAAATTTGAGGAGACATGATGTGCAATCTCCCTGACACCTGACGGCAGTCAACCAGTCCTTGACTGTGATTCTTTAAGGACGTAAAATAATACGTTCTAAATACCGTATTATGCCTAATAAACGCCCCCTCCCTAACAAACGCCCCCCCCCTTTTTTTCTCGGCAAAATTGCTTTGGAAAAAGCAGAAAACTTACCTCAAAGTTAAGAATTTATTTATCTATGATTAAAACAGACAATTTAACATATTTGCAGACAAAACAAATAATCATTTAAATGTCAATAGCCATGTAGTCGGAAAACGGAACAAACAAAAAAATAATCATTTAATTTCCACATAGACTTCTATCTTACTTATCTTAATAAACGCCCCCTTTTTAGAAATATGCAACGCCTCCGGGGCGTTTATTAGGCATTACAGGGTACTACCGCTGTGGTATCCGTGGGGTTAGGGAGTTCGCCCTGCAAGCAGTAGATGCCGGTATCGAATCCGGCCAGCGACAAACCTAAGTTATTAACACAGGTTGCAATTGTTCTTTCTCCAAAATCGGAGTAGGTGTAACGCGATAAAGAATCCATTCTTCTCAAAGGTACAAACTGCCGAGGCATAGGCCAAATAGTAACCCTTCATCGACATTCGGTGAAGTTTCCCTATGGGTGAAATATTCTTGAATGGGACGTAAAATATTCCAAGCAACGGACCTTTGAAATACTCATTCGACGTTGCAGTAACGTCGATATCGTAGCATAATATATAACATAACTGTTCAGTTATGTAACCTTTTAGAAGTAAAAAAGCAGAAGTATCAGTGGATAATCCAATCTCAAGTCCATTTGAAGAAAACGAAATATATTTGTAAATGGTGTAAACATGACGAATAAGAGCGAATCCCAAACGGGATATGACCGGGTGTCCAGAAGGAGTAAACCTCCTCTGCCATCGCTCCTTTCCCGTCGCAAACGTTCCATGGAAACAGATAAAGTTCGATAAATGGGTAAAAACATGATACTTTTCCTTTCAGTTGCACATAAGATATGCATGGATATGTTCACCTGTTAAAGTAGGAACCGTATTTTATAACATTATAAGTACAAATTGTATACTACAATGCCGGGTTCTAATCCGCAGGCAAATCATGTCAATATCTATGAATAACAATAAACTGACAAATTGTTTAATTATCGAAATTCTTTCAAAACCAAACTTGTAACATTCTCACTTTAAATAAATAAATGATCATTCAATGGAACTTCTATCTCTAAAAATGACGATAATCTTGAATGTTTGTCGGAAAACACAATTCTGAAAGGGTATCAGTCAGGTCACCTTTACTCTAATTTTACTGATGGTTTTAGAGCAGATGAATATTATTTTCAGAGCTGGGCTTTTCTGAGGAAACAAAAAGGGGCCATCTGACCTATGCTGATTTTACAGTTTTGATATAGCCTAATGTGAGAAATAGAATACAACTCAAATTAAATGAACGTGATACAATGAAAACACATATAAAGCAAATCTTCATGGGTTCTATCTTTTCTGAGCTATTATCAAATGAAGGTTTCAAACTGAACGTCTACATTCTTTCAGTGACGTCTACATTTGATCCGATGACCTTGAAACCTTACATAAGGATTCTTCAGCAGAAAAAAGTGTAAAATTTACACAAAAAAGTGTAAATTTTACAGAAAAAAGTGTAAATTTTACAGAAAAATGTGCAAATTTTACAGAAATTTTACACAAAAAAGTGTAAAATTTACAGAAAAAAGTGTGAAAATTAAAAAAAAAAGTGAATTAAATTTGTCCCTAATACGCTTCCGTAACAAACACAGACACAGTATATTTTTGACAGTGTTCAATTTAGTTTCTCTCCAGTTAATGCAAGTTAATGAGATATGTGACACGCCAAAATTATATAATTCACTTAAAGCTAATTTTTCTCAGTTAACCCTACGCTTTGTCTAGTTAAACTTTGCTCTAATTAAACTTAGCTTTTCTCAAGTTAACCTGGAATACGAATCAAACATGGTTTATTCTACAGTTATTACTTTTTTTCATGAGACCCATATTAATCGGAATTTAACAGCACCAAACGCCATTAAATGTTCATTAAAGTTATTGCGGCACAGTTTTAGTTTTTCCTAAGTTAAACATAGCATATCTCTAGTTAATGTTTGGTACCACGAAAATCTGGGTTAAACCGAAGAAAAACTAGGTTTAACTGAGGAAAAATAAGTTTAATTACCGTCAATACATTGTTGACGTGCCACCGAGATAACTTTATCTGCCGATAAATTAAGTTTTCTGCGAAAAAAAAAAAAAAACACAAAAAAACGTTTCACAGAATCATGCCCGCGATATCGTAGATTACTGAGTAAACCAAAGCGTTTTTTGTTCAGTTAAATGCGAATTACGAGCAAAGTATGTTTCACTGGAGAAAACTAAGATTAACACATTTATGTGGTTTACCTGTGGAAGTTGAATCAATTGAAGACAAACTGAATTTGTATGAACAAAAATTCTGCGAAAAATGGCCAAAGCTGATTATTTGCTTACATAAAGATCGAGTAAAATAAGATAAGCTGGTATATATATATATATATATATATATATATAATATATATATATATATATATATATATATATATATATATATATATATATATATATATATATATGCATATCTAGTTGATATGATTCATTTATTTTACTTTAGGACGCGATGACAACACAGAAACCATAATAAACACAGAAACACATACATCCGAACGAGAAACAGAATCCGACATTTTCCTGAATATTGTTTATCACAGATTAAATAAAAGACATTCCTCTGAGAATTGGGCGAGCACAGCGATATCACGATCAAGTTCAGAACCGAGTTTCCATGCCACCCGATGCGCCCTATACAAAGAACTCTCGGGTATATAAAAATTCAAATCTTATACATACTCTGTCAATACATCTCTCTCT
>BROG01001599.1:0-10000 GCA_030159075.1 Atrina japonica | reverse complement strand
TTTTATCACCTTTATTTCACTTATTAATGGCAAAACTATTTTTTCATTTAATGACCAATCAGATCACTGGGCTCATTTTACCCTCCGCACAACTTTGGGTGTCCAAAATGTCTGCGCCCATGTTGTAAACAAAGCTGGTGTTTTTCCAAATGTTAAATCATAGATTATGGTAAGATTTCATGGTATGGTAATTTTCAAGCAATGAAGTTAAGTGAATCGGGATATAAATTTAGACATGTTTTGGACGAGATTTACACTTCACTTTGACAATCTGACATCAGTTGAGAACATACTAAAGTCGCTTTATCATCCGCAAGTTTTCACTTTCTACTCAGATGAGTAAATTCTTAACTTTTGAGAATAAAATTTGTCTCAGAAATTTCCTCGTTGATGGTCTCAGGTCCTGGTCCAGTTGTGATATCTTTGAAATTATTCTGAGTAATAAATCAATCATTGTCCGTATTGCTACATTTGATGTATCTGCATTATGCCACATCTCAGTGAACATTGCAGAAGCCACCTTCCTGCTGGGTAACTTTGAATTCTATTCAACTATTGAGTGTTGTTTAGTCCCGGGCCAGGGTAATAATACTATTTTCAGACTCAACTTTTTCCCAAATCTTGAGAATTTTCGGAACTTTGGTAAAGTTGTGGGCCACAAAGAAATTATTCAACAATTGCACGCCTGTCTATGATGCGATCTCTCTATTGTCGCGGCGTTTGGAAGATGAAAGACGTCTACGCGGCAGTCTCTCGATTCATGAGCGGCACTACCCCCAAAGTGGATGCCCGCAGCGAGCTGGACCGCGCCGTCCACCCGCGGTTCGACGCGGTCATAAACCAACTCGTCGACGAGCACCAGCTGAACATCGCCGTCCGCCCGCGAATCGACGCGGTCATGAACGAACTCGAGATCGAACACGTCACGAGGTTCCAGGATTCCGTCGAGTGCCGCTAGTGCTGCAAGTCCCGGAAAAATCCGTCACCAGTTTCGTCGACCCAGCGGTCGCCTTCCGTTTCCTCCAAAAACCATACTTGAAGAGGCGCGTAACGAGTTTAAATACTACGTCGAGAACGTCTATCGCGACATCGTGAATTGCAACAAGAAGGTCAGGGTATGTTTAAAGACGAAACGGGCGGCGGGACACCGACCCAAGATGTACGCGTACGTGAGATCCGAAAAGAAGGCTGTCACGAAGGCCAAGGGCGTCAAACAATATGCGGTTGAAAAACAGCTGAACTTTTCTGGTTGCGAGAGGACGATGTTCGACGAGTTCGTGACGCTCGACATTAGTCTCTGCCGCTCGTTTCGACAAGTCATCTATGGACTGAATGTGCAAAAGAGGACACTGGCGCTGCTCGACACGAAACTCTGTCTGTGGGACGATCGTATCTCGACGTACGCCATAGGCCATTTGCTGCTCTCGACAGATGCGTAAAAAATGTCATAGATCCCGATCTATGACATTTATCTTTCTCTCACGCCGGCGCCACCAACAGCTCTTCCCACAAGAAATTCCAATGCGAGTCGCCATCGGTTCGAATTCCTTGTATGGCGGCGGTGGTGAATATCGGGGTGATTCCTAAGGGCGGATCAACGACGTCGAGTTCCGGGCCGTGTGCGGGGAAGTGGAAAAGTACCGGGAAATTATGCCGGAATTGAGGCGTCGACCGTCGGTGGAAAATAAGGGGGAGGGGAAGGAGGGGGAGGAGAGGAAGCCAGTCCACAGGGACGACATCAGGAGGCAGTTGGAAGAGCTGACGCAGTCGTTCGGAGTGGGGGAGGGGATTAGGGGGAAGGAAGGTGTGTCCCTGTGAGAATTATTAGAAAAAAATCCCCCGAGAAGATTTTTTTTTTCTAAACAATAATTCTTTTTCGCGGGCTTCACGACTCGGCTAGCGGGTTTTTGTCGGGGTCGCGCTGCGGGAAAGTTTGAGGTTCGTCGTCGAGTATTTCCGTTTTTCTCGGGGTGTCCTGCGTCCCCGCAAGAATCCTAGCGAATTATTTGCACAGAGAAAACGGCGGATCGACAGGATTCTTAATGCGATCGAGCATCCGCTCGTGCAATTTCCGTCCCCTGTACTTGTCTCACAGCTCGAACTTGCGAGGCCGTCCATTTGGCGTACGGGACGCAAAATGCCATGGTCCCCATCCGATGTTTGACGTAATAGTAGTGCATGTGGCAATGGAGCGAGTGGACCTTGGCCGGCATGGGGCAGGGTTATGTTTTTCTCATTTTCTGCATGTGGCACATTATTTTCGCACTGGGATTGACGGGGAGTCGCAGTACAATCTCACTCGTTCAGTCCTCCGAAAAAATTAAATCCAGTTTGAATGTTAACTTGGTATTTTGTTCAGGGACCGAATTTCTTTAACACGGCATCAAAATTTCCCCAGGAGTAGTCCTGTGTAAAATTCCCGATCCTCGGTCGCGTCTCCGGGCAGATCGCAGTGGAGATGGGGCGCCAGACAGACGGACTTCCAACTCGGTCGTTGACACACTGGCGGAAGTATTCGCGAAACCACTCGAAGAAGAGGGAGACCGTCATCTCGGAGTGGATCGACGGCGTCAGTAGGCGGGTCATCTCAATGCCGTGGGACGCGATCATGTTGTCGGCGAATGAGTACATCATCAGTCTGGGGTAGTAAATGTCCTTCTCGGAGCGCCGCATGAGGGCATCCGGCGCTAGGCAGCAGTATTCGCCCTCCAGATCGCTCCAGTCAAACAACTAGCTCCACTCAGAAAGCCTAGAAATACGAGCGTCTGAAGACCAGCCACGTATGCGTACTGTCGCCGCAGTAATCTCTTGGCATTGCTAGTGAGAAAACATGCTAGACGGTTATTTGGACAACAATCGGTGCACCTCCGACCAGCCCACGTCCTCGTTCCAGGGGAACGAGAACAACTCGTTGAGTTGAGTATATATATATATATATATATATATATATATATATATATATATATATATATATATATATATATGTGTGTGTGTGTGTTTGTGTGTGTGTGTGTGTGCGTGTGTGTGTGTGTGTGTGTGTGTGTGTGTGTGTGTGTGTGTGTGTGTGTGTGTGTGTGTGTGTGTGTGTGTGTGTGTGTGTGTGCAGATGTTTATGTATACAACAATACGAGATTGCAAAACATTTGGTGGCACAAATAGTAGTATTCTCCAAGAAATTTGTTAATTCCCCTTGAATGACAGATCTAAGCTGTTTTATATAACTATCTGTCCATGTTTTTTTTTTTAAAATGTCGCCGAAGAAATATTTGATAGATTATTGAGGATTTTGTAAGTGTGTAAGATGTTTTTATAATGTGGAGTATCGTTATCTCGAAATTCATGAAAGGGTCCCGTTTACTTCGAAATATCAGAAATTCCAAATAACCAGTATTTTTAATTCACATATTTTCTATTTTTATTGGATAATTGATGTATATACTCAGGGTACTTCTTAATATAAAATTGGATTTAAGCATTTGCTAATTACAGTTTAATTTTTTACCTTTAAAGAAGTCGATTGTCCCGTATTAAGCATTTTAACAAGTACTTTTAAAAACGATTTGTGTGTACAAAATGTAAACTTTCCATGGCAGATGTTAACTTTGAGATAACAAGTGACAATTCTGTAACATTCAATACTTCGGACCAAGGAAATACTTTGAGATAAGCAAAATTTTGAGAAACAAACTACGAAATACGCCGATTATAAGTTGTATAAAATAATCCGAACCGACCGTTCGACGTTGACATAACCGAGACGACATGATGATATTACACTGTAATTAATTTACATTTAGTCTAAAGTATATGGTTTCAAGGGTGTTGAATAGTTACCAATACAAAAATTCATTCAAATTCACTCGTTTCACATTTTAGTGATACTTTGCAATCTAGCAAGTCGTTAAATGCGATATTAAAAGGGACTTGGTAAACAATGTATTTCCTGTTGTTTCCTTACACCCTCGAAGAAGAGGGGCATATTGTTTTTCATATGTCGAAGAATTTGTAGGTCAGTAGACCACAAGTTGTGAAAAAAAAATTAATTAATGAAAACAACTTTGCGTAATAATTCATATGAATGTTATAAGGGTGGTAGACAGATCTTATTAACATTAATTTATGTCCAAAGGTAAATTGGTGACCTTTGGTCTAAATTGTGATGTCGTTATCTATTCAGCTACTAATCGTCCAACATCGTGAGAACTGTTTACTATATAGGCCATGCATCAGTTTGTCATTAGTAATAGATTAACCAAAATTGTTTTAGGTAAAAAACAAAGGTCAACAAGTGCATTGCAGTTCCGTATACAATTTATGCTGGGTCAAGCCTTATAGATAAGGTTATTGTTTTGGGGTCCTTGAAACAACAACCTATATCCACTTTATATTTGCAGTTGAAGAATCAGTTGAATTGTATTGATGTATAGGTGTTGAAGTCAGAGGTAGCATATTATTTTTAGAAGAAGACAGATGAATCTTAGTCTGATATATATATATATACATTTTTTTCGTTTTGTTTTTATATCTTATAGGTATTATCTACATTCTGGCATACTCCCAATTTACGCGTTTTGTGTCAATAGTGTAAAAGTCAACGGAGAGTTGTAACCGACACCTAGCAATAGCAATACTCCATGAATAATTTATTCGGAGCGCAATGTCTAAAATCATTAAAAAAAAAAACAGATATAAGAAGCTACATATAGAACCACTCCATAATTATTTCAACGTTCTTGTTAGCAAACAAACATTTTTTTAGAAAGGGAAGTACTGATGCTCCGATGATTTGTTTAATATTTGGAAATGAGCTTCCTTTGTCGTTGTCAACATAAAAAAAGTCAAAGTGATTCAAAATGGCAGAATAAACACATTTGAAAAGAAGACCTAAAGGAATATGTAGACTGATCTGTGATGAATTATAATCAAATCCGAAACTGAAACTTCGCTTATAAAACAAAATCCTTATTACGTGGAGGCGTATCTTTAGATTACCTTTATGCATATCTGTTTTAATTTTCGAATTGTTTAGTATAGTAGATAATTACTATGGTATTTAATGGACGTTTTTCATGACTCATTTCCAACGATACGTCACAGTCCATTTAGAATACATATTGGATTATCTAATACATGAAAAAAAATTAGAATTAACAATAAGGAGTCCTGCACCTCAATACGAAATGATAGCAATTCATCACTGCGTGTCATACATTAAGATAGCTTGATCATGCCGAAGTTGTCAATTCTATTCTTGCCTTTGTAATAACAAAATGTAAAACTATTGTGTTTAAAAATATTGACACGGACTAAGCTGTGTTATCAAACTCTGATATGGACATTTCTTCATGCTACCCTGAAACATTTATGTCACACTCAATAGCGATGTATGTTACTCTCTAGTGCGCAGAAATGGATGCGCGCATGGTTCGTTTTCTTTAGTAGGCGATGTGCTAATCAGGAGTAACCTCTAGCAAATGCAATGTCCGTTTCATAACTCATAACATATATTTGCTGGAGAAAACCTTGATAGATGCTTGAGATTAAACAAACGACACAAAGAACGATAAAACATATTGATAATGTTGAGTACCTACGTACCCGTTTGTCAGTTATGAAGGGCAATAACTGTATATATATATATATATATATATATATATATATATATATATATATATATATATATATATATATATATATAATATATATATATATATATATATATATATATATATATATATATATATATATATACAAAGACCAACTATCCTGTGTATCCTAGGGTGTCGGATCTAAGGAATAGATACCAGTCAGGAAAAATATATATATATATCGCACTTAAATGGGTAACGACACAATGAATGTCAAATGTTCGTAACGACCTGTCCCTTCATCACGACAAAACGATTAAAATAACATGAAAAACGACCACATACACACTCTCACGCAAACACCCACGCTCACAAATAATCGGAGAGTGAAAGACAATCTACACATTGCAAGTCCCACATGATAACGCAATAAATAAATTTAAATGGAAATCAAACTAAATCAATGGATAACAAAAACTAAGCTCAAACTACCAACGAATTGAGAATCGAACCAAACCTTAGTGGAAGTAAAAAGAAAGTGCAACATTACTGAATTTTTATCTACAATCAACGTCATGAAAGTGAATCTGTGAAACTGCAACGGTCCAAAAAGGGTTACAGGTATCCATACGTAGACAATTGATTGAGACTGGGTAGTTTTTCTATGTGCTTGAGAACTAAGTCATCGGTGTAACCATATTTCTTACGTTATTGGGTACGCATCAATAAACGATGGGTACGACTCTTCCAATTATTTGGTTACGAGTCAGTCAACAGTAGGCATGACTTAGCCAAAGAGGATGCGAGTTGAGGTGAGCAAGAATTGAGATAGGTCCGAGTTTACCAACATTCCACAGAGACGTACACACGCGTTCATACAGATAGGAAACAAGCAAAAAAAAAAAAAAAAAAAAAAGAAACCGAAAAAACAGAAGCAGAAGAGATATAGAATCGGTAAAGAAATTACGCTGTACGTTTAGGAACAGATATAGAGCGTTGACATGCTTTGACGAAGGAAATGAAGCTGAAAACAAATTAATGATTTGCCATCTTTCTTTAAATTTCCTTTGAAGCAACCTCAGTATGCCAAGTCTATTTATATAAGCCGGTCAGGCGCTACAGCATCCAGGCTATTCAACTCTCCGTAACGAGTAGGTAAAGGAAGGGGTTTGGCCACATTGATTGCAGAAAGTTAGGATATATACCAACGGTGCGGTAAGCAAAACAAGGAATTACAGTGCACATTATTAACATGTATATTTCGCCACAACACTGCTACACTAATTTACTGCAGAACATTCACTCTAGTTTACCGCATAGAGTGGTATATGTGCGTTACGTCAATGTCCATCACGAGCTTATAGGTACCAAGCAGTCAAATGTGGCTGGCAGGAACCTGAGGATAACACCCTCAGTTACCTCGATGATGGAAACGGCAACAGCATCAACCCCACCACAGGTAAAATTTTCACTGGATAACAGCATTACAAAACAAAGGTTGGCGTAAATAGCTGAGTGGTCAGTCATAGAAGATCCGTGTGGGTCAGATCATTTGCCTATGTTAACAACATTGGTGTTACCTCCCACAAGTACACCATTTGGCTACCGCGCTCTTACACCTAAGAAAAAGCAGACTTGCCACTTTTCAAATCTATATGCGAGTCAACTTCAGTAGAACAGATAACACACACAGACATTAATCAATACATGGAAAACATAAACACCTTTATACACAGTGCAGACACCAAAATCATTCCATGTAGCTCTGGTAAAGAGCAGATCAGACCGATTAATCCAAACAGAACGTTTTCAGGAAAGGTAGGAACACAATAGACATTTTAGTCAAACTTGAAGCAAGCAATTTATAGGAGTGGTGTTTTTTGGATATTAGCAAAGATTTGTTTTGGCATAAAAATCTAATGTACAACTCCAAACATCATGGCATACACGGCAATATACTACATTTCATTAAATCCTGTCTACAAGACCGTACAATTCAGGTGTCCATCAGTCAAATAATGTCTGGTAAATACCCCCTAGAAAATGGCACCCAACAGGGCTCGGTAATCAGTCCGAACCTGTTTAACATTATGTCCAATCACCTTGCGGAGGAGATAAAATACCATAATGATGAGGTAGATAACACCGAGTTAATCTAGTTTTCTGATGATAACGCAATAAGCTTCTCACATAAAGGCATTAGAGTTGTTAACGCTAAGTTAGAAGAATCCATAGTTACAATCTGTAGATGTCACAAAAGTGGGGCTTTAAACTGTCGGAGCAAAAAACTTCGGCAGTGCTACTCAGTCAGCGAGGTTCACTTTATGCACGCTCAGCACCACAACTTGCACTTACACTCGACAACAAGGCACTGCACATTGCTAGTGAGGCTAGGTTCTTGGGAGTCATATTCGATAGGTTCATGGCATTTACACCACACATCAATAGCTTTATCACATCTTCTCAGACAATGACAAACCTCATGCGTTGCGTGTCTGGGACAAAATCCGTCGCTGACAAGGCTGTACACTCACTATTATATAGGACCCTCATCAGGTCCAAAATTGATTATGGGTGTCAATCTTATCAATCCGGAATTCCAACACAACTTAAAAAGCCGGACCGTATTCAACATCAGGAGCTCAGAATTATGTTGGATGTCCACAGGTCTACCCCGGGGAATGCTCTGCTCACTACTGTCACTCAGAAGGGACCCCCTAACACTCAGATTATGTGCCCGTGTCACATCGAACCCAGTTAATTCACTTTACACTCACAGATATAATAGAGTTTACAACAGATACACGATTAACAATCTGTGGAAAGTCAAGCAGGCACCATTTGGATAGAGATTACACAAGTATTTAGGTAGCATCACACTGGGTAGTTTAGAAAAAGCTGAACAAAAAGGCATTGTACATTCATCGTGGCTGATGTCTATGCCAAAGGTCACCGTAGATCGTTCTCATGTCATTAAAAAGAGTAATGACCGCACCGTTTGCAAAGCTATCACTCTGGAATATATGGATAATAAATACTCAGACTCTCAACGTATTTCACGGACTGCGCCAAATATTCCAGTGTAGGCTAAACTGGAGCCGCCTATAATGACCCCTCGGAAGACTACGAGGTGGCTATAGATGTACAGATCACAATTAGTCTATACATCAGAACTGGCAGCAATCAATGGGGCTCTTGATTACATCAGAGACAAGTGTTACCGAAAGCTAGTACTCTTAAGTGATTTTTAGTGAACTCCAGTTTCCGATTACAAAGTAAAGTAGTAGGCCAGATATACTTAATGAAATCCTGGTTAATCTCTATAAACTAATTACTAGGAAATTTCCGGTACATCTAGAATGGATCCCAACCCACGTATGTATTACGGGGAATGAGGTTGCGGATTCATAAGAAAAACAACAGTTCAAAACAACGAAATAGATTGTCACACACAGCTAGTGTAACAGAAGCATACATTATTTTCGGCAAATCATTCACCAAAAATACAGAAATACACAACAACACCGACCACTTTATCAAAACGCTTAAACCTAATCACAACCATACTCCTATACGTTACTCTAAAAGTGTCTACTGGGATAAGGTTTGTACTAGACTTATGTTAGTTAGAACCTGACTGAATGCGAGTTAGGTCAATACGTATTCAAGTAAGGACCTAAGTGCCCCTGTAGCCACAGTAAGGGAATAGTGGATCATTTCATTATGGAATGCCCACTAGCTTAAGATGCACTCCACATAAGAGATATCCTAGATCCACCGGGTAGCTTAAAATCGTCAGCTTTCGGGGGACTCGTCACCTTCATCTTATGGATAAAATATAAAATAAAAAAAAAAAATTAAAGCATGTATCGCATCCGTCATCGCATTCACCCAGACTAGGTTACTAGAACATTCACGGTTGTCAGATGTAAACCAGGCCAGTGCGAACGTCAACATAAACACCCATAAATCCCAGCAACAATTATTTGAACTGGGGTTTAAAATGTCTAACGAAAATCAACTGATATCGACAGAAAAGTCTAGTTTTTATATATCCCATTTTAGAATAAAACACGGTTATGAAATACAGAAAAAAATTCAACCAAAAGTCAAAACATAGTTTACTCAATGGTAGAGTCAGCTTGAAATCATACGTGTCTTACTTTGTTCTTCTGTAGTAAACGACTACGGAAACTTTTGCGATGTGGTTTTTAAAAAATTATAACATTCGTGTCGTAGAATTTATTTATTTTTATTTTTAAATGAAATCGAAAACGTAAGTAATCGAAATCAATGCTATGAAATGAAAGATATAAAGTGTGTAGATTATTTATCCATTTCTTCTCTTGTGTGTTACACAGTGTTTATTAGGTGTTTGCAATTTGAAAGGAATCAAGCACAATATATATATA
>BROG01001598.1:37500-39908 GCA_030159075.1 Atrina japonica | reverse complement strand
GTTGGCGATAACCAGTAAGTGATATATATGTTACTTTCTACGTTGAATGTAAATGAATTAGGCGTATTTTAAAAATATTTCTTGATGAAACGTTTATCCATTCCAACTACCGAACAACTATGAACACTGCTTGTTCCTTGAAAGAAGGTTCTGATTTCGAATAAGAGAACTGACTGGAAGAAAGCATTTTTAGTTTTTATTTGCTATTGTTTTGCACAACACCTAAACCGTTTTGTAAACGTTCACCTTCGGTATTGACCTATCACCAATTCCAACCTTTCCGGTGCAACGTTTGGCGAACATTTTGACATCAGAATGAGGTGACCCGTCAACAATTGTGCAATTATAGCGTCACAATTAAATGATGTCAAAAATGAACTTGAGAACCTTTTTTCTGATATTAAGCTATAGGCTAAATGTTAGTTACTTTACATTATACATTTTAATAATCTGTCCTTTATGGTGACTTGTCGCTCTAAAAAAGAACTTATTTCAGTTTAAATAAAAGCGAATAGAGTTTGGGGGAAAAATTACCATATCTTACATGTATTTATAATATATGATGTTTCAGATTTACAGATTTAAATACAAAAAAGTCACGTTTGTCATAATTTAAAAATGCTAAAATAATTTATTTGCGTTGTGTCCCTGAGGCGAGTACTTCCGCCGTTCCATCCACCATTCCACTTCTATCATTCTCGGAGTTAGGCACAACTTATCTACAACAGATACACAGCATAGGTATACTAATCTTATTCATAATATTTCGCACCAAGACTCATTTCTAGAGTTAGCGCCCTTTGTTGAGCTTCTTATTCCCGACGCACTATTTTCCAATACTCTATCGTAGATACAAAGAATTGGAGTGTCACATAGATGGCCTTACATTTAGTTTCTCTCTGTCCAGCTGGAGATCAAGTACCGTATGAAAAAAAATAATTCTTGGTTTAGGATTTTATACACCTGGACGAAATCGCCTGGTGAGAACTGTTTTTCATTGATTTGCTTTGTTTTTTACTTTTGATGTTAATGTTATGCCACTGGAATTAATTCACATCAGATTGTTATTTGATATTGTCAAATTAACATGGCGAGAAAAATAGTTTCATGTCTCAACTCTCTCCATATTTTATGCAATATGTTAATCTGTCGCCTGATAGCCCTTTGTACATAGGAACAGTTGGAGCACGTACAATTCCCTCTTTGACGCATAATGTTTGATAGTTGCCGATTTTAACATGCAAAACCGTCTTAACATATTAACCCGAACTCGTTAGCGACCGGTTACCTTGATTTTTTCCACCA
The DNA here is from genome assembly GCA_030159075.1 of Atrina japonica. Taxonomy (NCBI): domain Eukaryota; kingdom Metazoa; phylum Mollusca; class Bivalvia; order Pterioida; family Pinnidae; genus Atrina; species Atrina japonica. The sequence continues at coordinate 38,603 of BROG01001598.1, read as the reverse complement.
TTTTCCTTTATATTTTCTGTAACTGGAGACACAGAATACTGAAGTTTCCTACATAAATTGTTTAACCCATGGTAAATATATTGTGATACATAAAAGCTGACAAATCCAGTTTAATTAGTATTTATTGTCGATTACAAAAACAATATTTTACTGCTTGTGCTGGAAGATGAAGGACCAATTACCGTGACTTTTAAAAAATCCCGTTGTAAATGCAATTAAAGCTTATTTTTTTTAAATTTAAAGCATCTAAACTTGTTAATCATATTTCTTAACAGCCTGATTATAACAAACAATATATTTATTCACAAGAATGATTATTATATTATTTTTTATAACGGAGGATCCCTTTATCAGTTGCTAAGTTATTTATAGCACAGTGACGGAACGCTCTAATCGCCTCACACTGCAGCAGAGAGATCTGTTGTGCATCAAAGTAAGCATATCATCACAGAAACTCACTTTAAACGCTGTTACAGTATGACTGAAAATGTTTTGAAAGTGTCCATAAACATCACTTAAAGAAATGAATAAAAATTATACATAACTAAATAATTTTACTCGTCATCACACTTTCAGGTCATAACTACCCCATTAATGCCAAATCAGAGTGATTTCCCTCTGGTGCATGCTAATGTTTTCATTTTGACATTTTGAATACCGCTTGGTGAACGCAAATAAAAGCACATTTTATGATTATCTTTGGGTAAGCAAACATTTCAATGACCGTCAATGTATTTTACGATTTTTGAAAAAGGGGACACAGGATGAAATGATGATTTACGAACAAAAAATCGTTATTCAAACGTCTTAAAACGCACCAACGCCGGCATCGTATGATAGGGGAAACGCCCGTGTTCTTGTATGGTCATGAAATTCACGGTAACTGGTACTTCAAGGAAACTGGTCGCGAACCAGTGAACAATAAATGCGTTCGGTTTATTTGAATCTACATCAGTATTTACAACGACTAAAGCTAACAATACAATTATGTTTTTCTTTTCAAAACTGCAAGGTATTTATTGTAGAAAGATATCATCATCATCATCATCATCATCATCATCGGTGTAGTCGTTTTAATTGTTTTTTTTTATTATTCCAGTACC
>BROG01001598.1:0-32500 GCA_030159075.1 Atrina japonica | reverse complement strand
TTTTTGTGTGTGTGCGTGTGTGTGTGTGTGTGTGTGTGTGTGTGTGTGTGTGTGTGTGTGTGTGTGTGTGTGTGTGTGTATGTGTGTGTGTGTGTGTGTATGAAATGAAGACGCCTTTCTTGTCTGCAGCAAACCAAATACTCAGCACAAATAATGTAATTATAAGAACATATTATGACATATATGCAATTAAATATGATATCAGTTCCGATTAAAAAAGTAGTGAAAAGTTCAACATTGTATACAAAGAAAAATACTTTTATTTTGGTATTTTGTAGAGTTTGGGACAAAACAACAGAGGTAAGATATAATCAATGATATCCATGTATAGATATGAAGAGAAGTTTAAGGCTCCAAATTAATTGAATAATTGAACCATCTTGCGGTTTTATATCATGTACCGGTATTTGAACCAAGACACTACCTCTTGTAAATCGAACACTCCACCACTAGACGACAACATATGGTATAGGGTAGGGCAATTTTTAGCACACTTGCCTCTCACCAATGTGACGATGGACCGATTATTAGTTTTAGCTCGTATGCCCATGTTACAAAAATGATAAATTTGAAATAATGACCTTGATCTTCATGTATTAAACTATTATCATATGACCACCAAATTTTATATCTCGAAATGCATCTTCCAATATCATTGTACTGTTTTCCAGGCCGTCAAATGAGCAGTATGATGATATAAAATCACGTGACAAAATGCAGGTATCACAGAGCAGAGGTATGCACAGATAAACTCAAAAGTAATATATTTGAATAAACAGGTGTTTTTATTCTGATTGAAATTGTGTATGTTTATAAATGGTAATGAAATAAATGATCAATTTATGATTAACCTAAAATACATTCTCATCACTGACTTCTGTGGTTTATTTTTTATTTTATTTTTTTTTTATTATTATTATTTTTTTTTGGTTTGTTTTTTTTTTTTTTTTTTTTTTTTTTTTTTTTTTTTTTTTTTTTTGTACATCGTGTATAGATTGACTAATCCGTTTGCACTTTAATTATCTACATATTATGTATTCTACATAAAGACTAAATTTTGTATTTTTCTTGTAGGCCAAGAAAGTAACGACATCAGGTGGGAACGGATGAAAATATTAAAATAATCTTCTTATTTTGATATGCTAATTTTTATAACTGATTTAGAACTTATAGTTTTTTTAGTCCGATAATACGGGGGAATTGTTACTTAACATCATTTGTATGCAAAAGTATTTCAATATGTGAAATCCAGTTTTCTCAATAAAACCTAGTTTGTCTTCAATTCCTGGTTGTTTAGTTTAAGAAAGAGAAAAAGTAAGGTTTAACTCGAGAAATAGTTTTAACTTATTTATAAGATCTGGCGTCTCAGTTTGAATTAACTGGACATGAAGTTTTAACTGAGAAATATAAGTTTAACTATATCTCAATCATAGTAGTATTCATTTCTGTGGTTTTTGTACAATTTGAACAACTTCATCTCCGGTTAAGGAGAAAATGGATTAGCTTGAAAAAAAACTAGGTTTAAATAATATCAATGATTTAGTGTGTCATACACATGACTGGTATACTGTCCAAAGGTCAGTACTAATCAACATATATTGTATGATATATTCAGGTCTACGTACGAGGAATTGCAACAAATGCAGGATATACACACTTACGATGGAGTTGGAACACGTAAGAATAATATATAATTAATTGTACTATAGTGGTATATACATCATTTGGCGATTAATTTCATCACATATAATTATTTCGTCTTTTTAGTATATGTCATTAGTTTATATCAATCAATCAGTCAATCAATCCATCTATCTATCTATCTATCTATCTATCTATCTATCTATCTATCTATCTATCTCTCTCTCTCTCTCTCTCTCTCTCTCTCTCTATATATATATATATATATATATATATATATATATAAAATAATCATAATATATTATTATATAATTTGTCTGAAAGGCAATTGTTTTTGATCCGATATCATATTGAATTTATACTAAATAAAGTCTGGTCAAACGCCTGCAAATATATTTAAAAACCAATAATGAAGCGGTATACCGACATAACAGGGTTTATATATCAATGAGTTCGACTATATTATTTTTTTTCTATATTTGTCAATCAATTACTTCATTAATTATTCAATTACGTTTACTAAATGTCGCTTAGTTTGTTTTATTGTTAAATAACGTATTAATTTTTCTTTTTTTCAGAGAGCACATATACTAATCTCGAATTGTGATGTACTCAAATGAATGAAGAATCATGTTTGAAATGATGAACAATACCAAATATGATGCGGTGATAGCTTAAAACACACTGTTTACATGTCGAGTTAAGTGATTGTCACGATTGATATGGGGCCCTGGATAACAATTCGTCCTCATAGACAAGACCGGCGCATGACCCCACCTCTTGATTTCAAGAGGTCTGTGTTTGTCCATTTTTTACCAGAGTTGTACCTTTATCCTGGACATCCTAACGATATATACTTTGATATCTGATAATTTTTATATTGTTCATAATAGTGTATGCTTAGTTAATTTTCCCATTCCCTGATAGTAAAGTTACTTGTTGTATTTCAAAAAAATATTGCATTTTTTATGAACAAGAACAAGAAGTGCCTTAATACATGTGGTAGTAAGACATATTTTACTTGACAGGCAAATGCTATAACAAACAAAATGTATGAGAGCAGCATATAAGTAAAGGAACAAAGCAACACTGAAACGTTATAGATATGAGCGTGTACTATCTACTTTGACATCAAACAGAAACACATGGAACTTTCAGTCTTTATACCAACCGCAAAGTATATGTTACTGTCTTTATTTAAAATATATTTATCTCTCAAAGATTTGATCACGAAATAATCCGCTTGTGAGTCAAAATATCTACCGTGGTTTGTCCTCCACCATGTAAAACTATGAACCGTATATGGAGCAGGTTTGATTACGTATTGCCTCATTAATATATATGTAGCATGTTACGACCTACACAGCAAAATACGTGTTTGTGTTTATGTTATTATCCAATATATAATTTTAAATTAACTATTTTCGTCACTTGTAAGCCTTTGTCATTATTTTTGTATTTGTGTAATTAAATTCATATTCATTTCCTGTAAAATTATTTATAAAAAATTATTCATAAACTTAGTTTCGTTTTATTATGCAAATTTCTATTTTCGTATGAAAATATTACATTCTGTTTTGAACTTTACTTTCTAACACATGAATTAAAAGTCGAAGATTTGTCATTGATGGTCCAATGGGTTGCAGGAGTCATTTTATTCAATAACATTTTAGTGATAAGGCGGATAACTGTTTTCAGTTTGATGAAGGCACATGCATCACATATTGAAATAGAACAGAAACTAACTAAGAAACACATGCATATTTCGCTTTAAAACTGTTGAGAAGGTAAAGTCGACAGATGGTTTCAAACTACAATAACATCGCCGTTTTACAAATTACTGGAACTAGAAATTAAAGATACACCAGAATCAAGCACATACGCTTCATACTTAGACATTTTACTTAATATAAACACAGACGGGAAATTAGCAACTAAGCTATACGACAAATGCGAACTTTTCGACTTTCCCATCGAAATTTTCCACATTTAAGTAGTAATATCCCTCAGTTACCCGCATATGTAGTTTATATTTCACAAATGGTCCGGTATGCCAGGGCGTGTACAACATATGAAGATTTCATATCCAGAGGTAAACTACTCACTGACAAATTATTGAGACAGGGATATCGAAAACCGCGTTTAATGTCAACGATAAGCAAATTTTACGGTCGGTATAATAGTCTTGTTTGCGATTACTCTTTTTCACTAATTGAAATGTTGAGTTGCCTTTTCGTTGCCGATTGTTGAGACGTCTGTACCAATTGTGACGAGGATACACTCCTCATGTGTTTCATCGGACTTGACTGTGGACTCACGGCGGGTGTGACCGGTCGACAGGGGATGCTTACTCCTCCATGGCACCTGATCCAATCTCTTGGTTTCCAGAGGTCCGTGTCTGTCCATTTTTACCGGATTTGTATCTATGTCCTGGACATTGTATTGGTTTATACTTTGGTATCTAAAATTTTTTATATTTATAAAAGTGGGAAAAGTGTTCAACTAGATGAGTTTAGCCAATTGTAATGATTGGGGAAATAAATTATTTTCATGTCACATTCATTAGAGTCCGTAAGTCTGCGAAACACAGACAGATAAATCGCCGTATTATATATCCAAATTAAGTATCCTGTTCGGCTGATAACGTGACGAATACTGGATGCAACAGACCGGCATTGTATTTCTTTGAGGATTTAAAGATAATATCAAAAAAGCAGTAGATATAATAATGTTATAAAATAAATTGTATTACTTTTTGTATTGACTCATTTAAAGTCAGGGACAGTATATGTCTAGAGAGTGATCCACAAACCACCATTTCATACACAGAGATAAACTACTTAGTTACCAATATTGTCACTAAGCTATGTATGAGAAATCAAGTTTGTATTACAGTTTTCGGATATTATGTAGTTGACGCCCGATATATTTATATCAATGGTACAGTACTGTGCTAAAAGGGAATCAACTAAAACCATTTTCCATAGCTTTTTATGCTAAATTAACTTTTTAGAAATAATGGCCTAGCTAATGTACTCAATGATCTAACATAGAAAACTATAACGAAATGGCGATAGTTGTTTCACTTTTTGTCACGGCGCTGTATGATTTTAATTCTTCTGCCGAAAACTAGCGATGTCAGAAATATATACCATATTCCATTTTCATAGAGTGGTATTGAAGCGAAATTTGAATAGCTGCCAATTTGTCAAAATGACTGAATCTCTATAAAAGTAATAAAAAACAAATTTCTTAAAATAATTCACTCTGCACTGATGTCGGTTCATAACCCAAGTGAAAATAAAGAAACAATTGGATAACCGAGCAATTGTTTCCAATTTATCAATTGATTTGACCAATCATATCACAGCAAAGATATATACACCATTTACAATCTACTACATGCTCTATAGTCGTTATTAGAAAGCTAATCAACCACGCCCATTTTATCAATTTTCAGTGTATTTACTCTTTTCGATAGCATGCCATTTTTCATAATTCAAAATTGCTCGAAATATCAAAATTTCTCTTATAATATCATACCTTGTACACTTGTATTTTTATCATTTTTATTATCAGGTTTTTGCTTCTTAACGAGGGATGTTTACTACGTCTTATATTACGTAACCTAGTGTTCTGTCGCTGAAATGTGATATATCGTTTACTTCTATTCAAAACATCGATTACCTCTCTTGATTATGTTAACTGTTGACATTCTATTTAAAATCCTCCCTACAATAAACATGAACTTAACACGGAAGTAACTTAAATGAATACAAATGATGTCGTATATACTCCCTATAATATTTTGGTGTCTATTACAAAGGGCTTTAGGTGAGTAGCATTATTTGTTCTTGTTGCTTTTTATCTTGGGAATGATAATTGTTCATAAAAGTACACAAATGTCTGATCGAATCAGTTATATAGTCAAATATTAAATAAATCGAACGACAACTTTCTCCCAAACAGACATGTGTTCATGTTATTATTATCATAAAATATTCAATGTAAATGTGTACCTCACTGCTCTCTGGTTTTTAGTTCGTCTTTTTATGTATGCCGCATTTATATGTGATTTATATGTGTCAGTCCATTTGTAAATAAGAAGTGCTCCTATTTTGTATGGGATTAAATTACCAATTATTTTACACCTATGTTTCTGGTCTGCACTCGAGAAATGATTGGAATGTTTATTTGTAAGATTGGTGAAACGAACATACAAAAATATGTTTCTCAAAGAAACACCCTATTCCATGCTATAAACGTAAAACGTCAAACAACGATGTGTATGAAGTCACCATTATCACTCGATATGTAACTGAAACCATTCTTTATATGATTTTAATTAAAAATATCAAATAATTTTTTAAATACATATCTATATTTTGAATATAATTCACATGGATTTCTATCAGAAAATCAAACAGGCATGGCCTGAGGACAACACAGATCTCCAATGACTGCATTATATTTCGGATACTGAATACTGAACTGATTATGTGCATTTATAACTGAATTTACAAAAGTTAAATGTTATCATCTCTGCCACCAGATTAAAGGTCATGGAACCATCTGAAAGGGATGATAATCATGATTTCACGTGAAAAATGTGAAACATCATTCTCATATATTTAAAAGTTTATAGACAAAATTACTTAGAAGTAGATAAATAGCATTAGTTGTTTAAGTCACAGAGTCATGGGAAGATGGTGGTACCATCGGGAAGGTTAGATCATATGTGTTACACATGTGTAATATCGATATTCTATACCTTTTATTCAAACAAAACTGTAGTCGGGGTATATTTTTATAAAAAAAGTATATCAAACTGCATTATCCCGGGTATTTAAATATAAAAATCTCAGATATTAAAATATTAATTTTCCGGTTCCCCAGGATACAGATAAAAATCTATTGAATATCGGACAACCATGGCCCTCTGGAAATTCAGAGGTGGGATCAGGTGTGTCATGGAGGAGTAAGTATCCCCTTTTGACCGGTCACACCCGCCATGAGTATACAGTCAAAACCAAATGAAATACCAGAGAAATGACTTTTCGTTACAATTGGTACAGACGTCTAAAGGTAAATAAATCAATATTTGAATCCAGTTGAATAACCCTCGACAAAAGGTACTAACATATAAAATGTAAGTCCATTCCTTTACAGCTCAAACAATATAGGAAAAGTTGAGGATTTTGTACATGAACGACTCTGACATAAGCACTACAGACTGCATACCCCGGAAGTGTAAATTTAAGCCAATGATTTTGATGTGATTGAAAAATAATGAGGTACAAGTCAGTCACCTCCAGAAGTTTTACAAACCCTCATAGATTCTAGATAATGACACTAAAGTGAAGTGTGATCGCTGAAATGTTTTTAGGTCTTTTATTTCGCAATGTCTCAATGTGTTTGACATCGTCAGATTTCTTAAATTAAAGGAAATGCTATGGCAATGCCTCATTGAGTTTAGGCTAAAACTGAGACACTTAACACACCATACGATGAAAAATATCCAGATATATTTTGCATTTATGTAACATCTATTCGAAACATTAGTGCCCAAAGGGGTTCCAAAAGGGGTCATATCTGGGTATTATATCACCCAGGTGCCCATTCGCCTCTTATTTTTAACTACAAGTATTTCAACATTGATTACATCTGAATCAATATTGATGAAATGTCCATTTACAGCTCAACTGATATTACAGCCTAACACTAATGATGATGTACAACTGCGGAGCAAAGTGCCATTTTCTGTGAGTGTGAAAACAACTCGATGTTATACATCAATACAACGTTTTTTGTTCCAGTACATTGTAAGTTGTTTTTCTCTAAGCTGTGTATTAATTATTCTTCTCATAGACAATAAATATTAAAGTCTGGTTTTACATGAGGTAATGCTGGGTTAAATACCAGAATATGCGTGTGCAGTTTATTACATTTGAAACGCATCAACATGTGAGATTGTTACTGTATGATTAACACCCTCCGTAATTTTTATTTAGACAATAGGTACTGATCAGAATGTTTTACAATTATTTCACACAAACTTTATACACAAGTACGATGATGATATCTTAGTTCTAAAGAAATGGTACGACTTATTGATACTCTTAAAGCTTTAAGAGGTTTCAATACACTAATTACATTTTTAAATACATAATTATTGTGATTTGTGATATATAGATAATGTAGATAATTTCAAAAACGGATGACAGCGTTTTTAATGAGAATAAGTTATTGCATTGCAAGTGTTAAAAACACAAAAAGTGTGTGAATCATGCTGATTTACTACCAATAAACACAATGACAAAATAATATAGGCAAATATATTTTGTCATTTATAGCATTATAACTTTGAAATTATGTTTATGGTATTTATAACCACTAGGTCGTTGCCACTGCTGGTGGACCGTTTGAGTCCCCGAGAGTATACATAAACCTAGTGCCTGGTATTTCGGTACCAGCTGTCCATCTTATACTTAAGTAATATTTGGCACTGTTTAAACCATTTAAATTCGAAAATTTTCTATAGGTAAGATAGTCATTTTTTTACAGTGGTTACTCTTAGACGGATTTCGGCTATACTTTTAGAGATATTATTTGGCCTTGTATGATACCACTTTATCTTTAGAAAATACACATACTTTTCAAATTGGAGCTCAACTGATGAAGTCTAATTGACAGGAACAATGTCGTCTTGAGCATTATAACTTTGGAATTATGTTTATAATATTTATATCACTCGTGTGAATCATTCAAATAAGCACAATGACAAATGACGTGTGGAAAAATTATGAAGATTTTCATTATGACAAATTCATGAATCACACTTGATCTTTTTAAACTTTTATCAGTGCCCAATCTTACGGTATCGCATCCTGACATCGCCTCAGAAGCAGCACACGTATCATGATCACATAAAAATGCTTGGTGATTGTCCGATCGTAGACACGTGTGTGTTTGTTTATGTAATAAATCTGTCCAAGATGATTTTGACTATACCTCAACCTTAAGTTAACATACTCAAATAACCTCTCATACTTAGCCATCAGTGGAAACATTGTAGTAAAGTCTGAACGGACTTCCGAAAATAACATAAATTACATATATTGATTGAGGTTACAATAAGTGAGAGCTAATTAGAGCAAAAGATACATAATAAATCATTCCTTGTAGTATTTGCTCTGCTTTCAGACAGAAGACACGTCTACAGTTATATATGATATTGGTATATTCAATGGTTCTAAAATCGAAACAGGAAGTGAATGTTCTGGAGTCAGTAGTCAATACGCTACAATAATTGACCTTGTGTTTATAGATTTACCTGAACTGGTTGGGATTTCAGTAAAATTAAAAGCCAGTAACATAAACAACAACATCAGTGTCACATCCAGTGGAACTCTTACATTCCCAGGTACAATATGTCTTTATATAGAGTCGTAAATATTACAAATTGAATCCCAACATAGAATAATATCGTTATACGATCACATTGACAATTATATATATTTATTGCAAATTTAGACCTGTTCTAATATAAATAAAGTCTATAAAGAACTATTTGTGTATTTAATAATTCTGTGTTTCGTGAAATTGTGATTGTGAATTATCGAACTAATTTCAATATTTATCTATGTCCATATCCCAGGAGTAATCAGTAGCTGATAGTTTGACACTAAATCAATGTCTCGCACTTACAGCAATTAAATTCTAAATTCTTCTAGAACTAAGATAGTCATCTTATTACAGTGTTTGCTCTTAGAGGGTTTTAGTTATACATCCAAATGGCCTTGTCTGATAAGATAACACTTACTCTTTCGAAAATATACATCTATTTCGAGTTGGAGCTCAGCCGATAAAGTCCAATTGAACGAACGATCGTATTTAGCATTTATTTTGACCCGTTTCTTTTCAAAACTGTATTTGGTATTATGTTTATAATATTCATAACCACTAGTTCTTTGCCAGTGTTTCTAGGCGTGTGGCAAGGACTCTGAGTAATCACGTCCAATCACCTCTATACCGTATTGTATCGCCATTTTCACAAATTATATAGGAATGTAAAAAACATTATGCATGTGTGTATTTTATTTTGATAATGTACATCAATCTAATCAGTAAAAGGAAAGAAAATGTTTTTAAAAGTGCAGCTAACGCCCGTTTAAATATATTTGAGAGTTTTAAATTTCGTGTTCAGGTTCTAGAACTGTGTTTATTTTCAGCACCGCTTAATTTGACTGGCTCCTCGGGGTACGCCATTTTGGACACAGCCTTCACATGGACATGCACAGTACCTCCTGGTTCACGGTTTATTGAGTGGTATAGGAAACCAAACAAAAGTGGGGGCTCATCTATGTACATGACAATGGAACTTGTATGAAGGTAAACGTTGATGAGTCTTATCTGTACAGCTGTGGACAAGATAGCAGCTATACACTAACGTTATCTGCACCTGTAGTAAAAGTAAATGAACATGGGTCGTTGTGGAGATGTCTAGATGCAATTGGAGGTGTGGAAACTGGGAGTCGTTATCAATACCTGAACATTAATAGTAGGTTTGAAAATATTGCATATCTGGTTCATAATTGACTGAAAATACTCATGGAAATCGAATTAGATTTAAATATTGTATTCACAAAACGTTGGCATAAAACTATATCTAAACTGTCGCCATATGAGAAAATGACCTGCAAGAAAAGGGAAAGGAAAACAGAGTTATTTCCAAGGGAGACAATTTGGGATGTATTTCTCCACAAAAATGTTTTATTATACCGAAATAAACAATACAAAAAACAAAATTTACCTAGATATATTTGAGTACATTTTATCGACTTAATAGGGCATAAGGGAAACCTATGGAAAGGGCGAAAGCATTCATCAGCGCAGTTTTACATGAGGTTTTTATTACGTAAATTTCCCGATCATTCACTTGTTTTAAATACAAAATTAAGTGGCTGACTGGGTCCCTTGGTGTTAAAACTTTATAAAATACATGTGTTATTTATTAGTCATGAATTAAATGCAACATAATGCTTTTATGCTATATAGTTTATTCTACCTATCTCAGAATTAACGCAACAATGGATCTGTTACGTAATCGGGTTCAGTGAACAGTGCGTTCGATTTACATGCACGTGATATTTACCGGTAAGGGGTTATTTCCCTGGTATTATCCTCCGTTGCCAATGGCAGCAAAGGTATTATACAAGGGTCACGTGATTAATTTGGAGTTATTTCCCTTGGAGGTGAGTTTTGGTGACATATCCTTATTATCTTTTGTCATGTTACTGATTTTAATCCAGTCGTGAATAATTTAACAAACATGAGGTATAATAATTTGTGTCGTTCCTTCATATTCTACATACAATGTAATTTGATAATGTTTTGTACAAAATATCTTCAATAAAATATTGTGTCTATTCTACGATTATCAATTATTGATACAGCTTGTGGATTTTCATCTCATCTAACGAATTCTAAATCCACAAGCTGAAATTAGAATAATTAAGTTAATGTCGATCTTTTGATGCAAGAAGTTCAAATATGTATCATTCTACATGTATACAGATCCACCGGACGTCAAATTACTTTTTCAAAATACGACGGAAAATACAGTGAACCACAAAATAAGATGTACAGCTGTCGGACGGCCAAACAATATAACATTCATAGGACTACTGCAAAAGATCGGCAATATTCTTATCCGTAACATTACTTCGTTTGCCACATCACTCCCTAATGAAATAGAAGTCATCATACAAAATGTGTCCTATCAGGATATGGGAACATATTACTGCCTGGCAACTAACGGGATACCCGACAGAAGTAATCAACATGTTCAGACAGCAAGTACTTATTTCAATGTTATAAGTAAGTACATAGCACGTGTTACCAGATACGTAAATGTAATTTGGGAGCATGACTGTTCTGTCTTTATGTAATAACAACATAAATGTTAAACTTCTGATCTGATATGAAGAAAGGTATATCATTCCATATTGTATAGAACGATGACTCCTTAATTCAATGTTTTAAAGTCTGAAAATTAAATTAACTAAATAACTGTATGAATAGGTAAATATTTTATACATTATACTTTCAGCATCAGCAAAATTCAATATGGAGCATTACGTGTTTCGGTCACAGTTAAATGTACCATTGTCTGTTGCTATTCCATTTTACAGTAATCCGCCGACGGATCGTAATGCAGTACAGTGGACGAATATGACAGGAGGTTGCCCTGAACGTATAGAATCATCTTACCAAGTGTCTCTGTCACTGATTGATACTGACATTGAAATTAACATCCACAATGTAAATGTGACGGTCAATGGTCAAAAGGCTATTATGAATATATCATCTTTTGGGAAATATCATAAAGGAAACTACAAACTCAGAATTATAAATCCAGACAAGACAGTCCTTGACGTAGATGTATCGATACTTCCTATAGGTATGAATAAGCAGTTACGGGTGTAACTGTATACCATGTAAACATATATACTGACTTCTAAACACGATAGCAAAGGCCAATTTTCACAATAGTTTTTTTTAATCTGTTACTAACATTAACTGTCGAGGAACTAGGATTAACTGGTGCGAAAATAGATCTAACTCAGAAAAAATTAGTTTTAACGCATTTATGTGCTTTTGGTGCAATATAATTATATTCAACATTTCTCTCTCTAAAGCTGCGTCTCTGGTCTACAGCAGAGAAAACCAGGTACAATATCTCTTTTTGCCTTCAGATCCACCGCCCACACCTTCTAATGTCACTGTCATATGTGAATTGAATACTGCAACGTTAACATGGATACAGCACAACACCGATTATTCAGCATTCCAAGTACTTTACAAGCGAGAAGACGCTAGTGACTATCAAAGTCACTTTATAGATTATGCTGGCATGAGGTTAGGGGAGACGGTCACTGCAAGTATAGCAAATATAGAACCGTCAGTTATATATAACTTCAAAGTGATTGCAAGAAATATACATGGTCAAAGTGAGTTATCAGAGATACGGAACTGTATCATATTAGGTGAGTATTTCAATATTTGTGATTTTATTCTGAGAATATTACATGCAATATATTGTCTACACAATTTACATTTGTTAAAACAAACTGATATAAATGCATGGAGTACATAAATTTACATATTATTCTCTATAGAAAATCTAACAGATAGCCAGAGTTGTGGTGTGACAGGTGCAGTAAGTGGAATTATAAGTGGATTTGTCGTTGCAGTCACAATGACACTAACTATATTTATTATCAAACGAAGGAGTTCCGTAACCAGAAAAGGTAAAATTGAATATCTATATATATATTAAATTGCGAACATAGATCCAGTGCTTTACTAATTCAATTGATATCTAACATAGAACAAAATATTTACGGTGCGTTATCCTCGGGTGATCGATAAGACCGCCAAGGCCTCTCATTTATTTCTTGTGAAATAAACACGCTTTTCTTGTCAGAGCCAAACCGATTGATCAACACAAAGAATGTAAATATAAAATTATATTTTGTCATACACACAAGTTCAAAATTATATACACAGAAAAATATTTTTATTTTGGTATTTTGTAGAGTCTGGAACAAAACAACACAGGTAAGAAATAACCGTTATTCGTGTATAGATCTTAAAAAAATACAAAGTGTGCAGCTCAAAATTCGCATATAATGACGAATTGAAAAGTTTCATCTGTTTGGGTTTTGTTTTGTTCCGATATTGTTTGTTGCAATATTATGTTGACCTTTTACACCCCACTTATATAGGAATGTCACCAGCTTTAAGTGAAGTACTGCATGTGTTATGGTATGACGCGACTGCATTGCTGATTTTTTCAGATACCACGCTTTTTGTTAACGGGGCCAAAGCTTTACGTATCATCCATGGCTTCAACGTCTTATATCGTTTACCTGGTAACGGCACAGTCAATGCATTTTGTAAAGTCATAGGTATAACCCGGTACTGGTATAGGGACCTTCCGCAAGTTACTCGAACGCTCTGCCACTAGATAGGGCAATGGTTAGCAAACTCGCTGCTCACTGATGCCACACTGGTTTGATTCTCAGTTTGAGCAAACAATGCGGGAGGGTACAACAGTCCGAATCTAAGAAACACGGTTTTCTCGCAAGTTTTGTTTATCAATAAAATAATTTCCCGTATGTCCGTATTACAGAAATGATAAAATTCAAATAATAACTGTTATCATGTTATGGCCATTATCATATGACCAACACCCTCCACTATTATACAATAAACTGAATCCACTTATTTATCTTTACACTTTTGATTTCTCGGTATTCATCTTCCTATATGATTGTACCTCATTGCAGTTCGTCGAATGAGCAGTATGATGACATAAAATCACGTGACGAAATACAGTTATCCCAGAGCAAAGGTATTGGCTGATCAATATAATGTTATTAATATATTCGAATAAATAAGTACATTTAATTGTTATTGAAATTGTGTATGTCCCGAGATAATAACAAAATTAATTTTTTGCTAATGATTGGTCATAGAAGATACATTCAAATAACTAACCTTTATATTTTGCAAATTTTGTATTGATTGACTAATCTGCTGGACATATAGTCATCTGCATATTCAATATTCTGTATTAAAGCTATTATTTTTCTTTTAGGCCCAGAAAGTAATGGCATCAGGTGGGTAAGGGAGAACATTTTGAAAAAGTATTGTTATTCTGAGTTAACTGTTTTACAAATGTATATACATGTATTTTTTTCTTGTCCAATTTTATTGGAAATTGTTTTAGAAAATAAAAAAAGCATGTGTATTGCAAGTTATGATAACTTAAATAAGTGAAATCCAGTTTTTTTTCCTTAAATCTATATTTTCGTCAGTTAAATTTTTTTTTAGTTAAACTTAGTTTGGTGTAGCAATACTGGGAAACCATGGTTGAACTTGCCACCTCTGGTGAACCATTTGAGTCCTCGGGGGTATATATAAGCTTTTTTCCTGGCTTCAGAAATCGGAAAATTGTCCACAGTTATTTTATTGTATCATCTTTGACAGAATTCTATCTCTTCCCAGTTACGAGTTAAGAGGCTTTATTAATAATTAAATATTAAACCAAGCTTCTAATGTCCTCGGAAGTTATTTTTGGTAGGCAGTTGTCCATGCTTAATTCACATCGCAGTGTGCCATATTTTGAACTGTGCATTTCGACAAGTGAAGAGGGGACTGCCGGACGGCTTTTTTTATTATTATTCAAACATCACTCACACTTAAAATGTCTTCTTAAAACATTGGATAATGGAAAGTTCAACTCGTGAAAAAAGTTATTAATAAAATTTGCCGTCTCCATTTGAATTAACTAAAAGAAAAAATTAACTAAGAACACAAAGTTCAACTGTGCCTATATCAAACTAATATCACATTTAGTAGTTTTCGCATAATTAGATTTTCTCAGGTTAATGTAAGTTAATGAGAAAAACTAGATCAGCTTGAGAAAACATAATACAAGGTTTAATTGAGAAAAACTAGGTTTAAATCACCACCCTGATTTGATGTGCCATGTATATGACTGAAATATGACTGATATACTGTTGAACAGTCAGTACCAACCAATAAATATTATATGAAACATTCAGGTCTACGTACGAGGAATTACGACAGGTGAGGGATGTTCACACCTATGATCAAGTTGGTACACGTAAGTATGATCTCTAATTCATTGTATCTCTCTCTCTCTCTCTCTCTCTCTCTCTCTCTCTCTCTCTCTCTCTCTATATATATATATATATATATATATATATATATATATTATATATATATATATATATATATATATATATATATATATATATATATATAGAATTGATTCATCTATTTCACTATATAAAGATTGACTATTTTAGTATAATTTATTAGGGTTAGTATTATATGTCATTAGTCTCATTCAGTATTTATCTACATCATTTATCTATTAATTGCATCATAAACCATGAGATCTTCCTCTAGTGCATACCTATTAGTCGGTGTATTTTTGTATATATAACTTGTCTGAAAAACCATAGTTTTTGCCCGATATTATAAACGATCAAATTAGTTAATTTCTAGTTTAAAATAGTGTCTGGTCGAACACTTCAAATCCAATTATAAAACGATATGTCTGTCTATAAGGGTTGAGTATAAGTGGTTTCGACTGTTTATCAATCAAATACTTCAATTTATTGCGTTCGTTAAATGTCGCTTGGTTTGTTTTATTGTTAAATAACGTGTTTTCGTTTCCTTTTCAGAGAACACATATACTAATCTTGAATTGTGATCCACTCAAATGAATAAGTAATCATGTTTAATACATACTGCACAATATAAAACCTGATATGGTGATAGCTTTATAAAACACTGTAAACATGTTGATTCATGTGATAATCAAACTGATATTAAGCGCTAGATATTTATTCATTTTTTTCTCATTTCGTAACATAATGCATTGTGTATAGATAAGAAAATAATATAATGTAACAGCCAGGTAGTAGTACATGTAGTTGCAGCAGTAGTAGTTGTATTAGTAGAAGTTACGTATACTAACCAAAGAGAAATTGTTTGAAGGCCTTTATCTCATCAAGATTCGATCACAAGTTGTGAGCAACAGGGTGATTGATCAAGAATTATTGCCTTGTAAATAAGACATTTTTTCAGTCTATATACTTTCTGTGTAAAGTTTTATCTGTACGTATTACACTAGATAATATGCAATTATTGTGTATATTCTTATGATATTTTACTGTGTTCAAACTTGCATAACACGATTATAGCGAGGAAGAACTTTACATTGGATTTTTCTTTGATAAGACAACTTATTCCAGCCTATAAAAAGTAACAAATTCAACAAAACAAAATGAATTATTTTTTTTTTCATTCAACCACTGGAAAAGATGACATAAATATGGTATACAATTGAAACGCTTTCTTAAGATACTGAAATAAAGGATACATTACATCGATGACAAACACTTGGAAACGTCATTCCATGGCAATGTTGCTAATGGCGGAGGAGAGAACCCGGATACAATGTGCCATTGAAGGGAGCACTGGTCTTACGAACGTAAAGTTGCAAAATATTTCTCACTTTAGTTTAATGTGTGAAAGTTCTTTGATAAATCAACATGGATAAAATAATAATAAAAATATTGATACCAAGGGCGAGAGGAATAACTTTGAGTATATAATGTCTCCCATGTTTAAAATAGTGTTAATCAATCGCAAAGTGAATATGGTTATAGCTTTAAAAACACTGCTAAGGTGTTGATTCATGTGATAACCACGACTGATATGGAGCGCTATATATTAGTTCATTAGCTTAGACAAGATTGTAGTTCAATTAATTAATTTTCACAATTTTTAATTGTAAAATTCCTTGTTCTCATTTGATAAAAAATTATATATATATATATAATTATATATATATATATATATATATATATATATATATTTAAATATATATATATATATATATATATATATATATATATATATATATATATATATATATATATATATATAAGAAACAATATTCTATATATTCTATACAATCCATGTACTAGTAGTTGGAATACCAGTGAAGGTACAACATATTTGTATTTTACTGGCAAATGTCAAACAAACAAAAGGTATGATACCTGCATATAAGTAATGGAGCAATTCAACACAGAAACGTTATAGAGATGAATATGTACCTTCTACTCTAACATTAACCAGAAACACGTGGGACTTAAATATCTTATATCAACCGCAAAGGAGATGTTATTGTCTTTGTTTAAAGTATATTTATCCCACAAAGATTCGATCACGAAATATTGCATTTGTAACTCGAAAGATCCACCTCTAGGAAAAATCGCGACATGTAACCAACGGCTGGATTATCAACAATGCCACATTTATTTTCCTACTTGCTGTGTCATTATTTTGATCTGTAATGAACAGGACCCAGTTGCACAACAGGTCGTTAAATTTTACGTGGCGTTAACCAATGTTAAACCAATGGGCTAACTGTACGTTAAATTTAACGATGCATTGTGCAACCGGGTCCTGAGCAATATGCTATTCTTTGTGTGGATTCTTCTGAAGATTTTACTATGTTCAAACTTGAATAAAACATTTAAACCGAAGATGTTTACATCGAATATGTCCATGATAAAGCAAAGTATTCTAGCGCAGTAACATACAATTAAGCAAAACGGACCGAATTATTCATTCCACCACTGGTAAAGATGACATCATTAAGATATGCAATTTTTCTAGACAGTGGTAATTACAATAATTTCTTTATTATCACTATCATAATCATTTATGTTGTTATCGTTATTTTTACTATTGTTACCCGACTAGCCCGTTTTTAAAAGCATGAGACAGTGTCGTTTAATGTGTCCTTGATAGCAATAAAAGTACAATGGTGTTTAGTGAGGACGGAGCTCCATAGTTGCGTTTTAATAGACTCGTCAATGACTCAATCTGCATCTCTTGCGCTTCAATGCTTAAATGACTCCGTTAAATTCATGATAGTCCGGTGACGGCATAGCTTTCGGCTGCTCGTGATCTCTGGTCACTGGTTTAAGATCACTTAATGTGTTACAGTCGACCGTTTCATCCTCGCTGTTTTGTATAATTTCATCTCTTAATTGGTAAAAAACAGTCGATTTATTTTTAGGAGCCTCTTGGCTGCACGTCTTATATACTGATCATTGCAATCCATTGGCGAGCGAAGTTCTTTCTTTGAAATGCACTGCTGTTTTTTCGAATCACATTTTGAAAAAATTCCCCTCCGTGACTACATACGAATACTCTCTAAAAGACTCTGATTGTTCTCGCTGACGTTCAAAGAATTTCTGTTGCAAAATTGTTAAGTAGTCCGGATATTCCCAAATGCAGAGCGAAGGCAATGAAGTATAGAATCCGGGTCATATCTGATACCACCACGGTATTTTATTCCTTCTCTGGCTTGCCCTTCAAGATGACTATATATATAAAGTATCCTCAAAGTCTGTATATTTTCGTACATAGAAAATGAAATTGGGATCATATATTCTTTCATCACCTTGTCGAATTAAATTTGATCATCATAAGAGTTTCAAAATGATCATCAGAAAGTTTGTTTCTGTCTGGGCAGAATATTTTCCCTGCAACCTCGAACTGCTTAATTTACATTTTTGGTGTGATAATCTGCTTGGGAGAGAATATTTCAGAGCAGATATCATTTTAGAGCTGTAATCTGCTGCATATCAGCAATATATGCGTTATAAAGTTTGATGTCACTTTGACACTTCAAGATATTACAAAAATACTATATGCGTATATCTTGCTTTAATTTTTCTTTCCATATGACTTTCTGGTAAGTGGAAATGAATTAATTAGTTGTGTGAAGCCATGGTAAGTGTACATGCTGAATGAAAGTTCTTCAACAACTGTCTTACACAGGTTTATAAGGATATAAGCCCTTTCATTAAGAGCTGTAATCATATTTTGACTACAACTCACACCTGTTTGTTGCCTTAGGGAACAACAGGTGAGAACAGTTGGGCATAGCACAGCCTCAAATACAGGCTCAGCTGTGCAAAGATATTTATTCGGTTTAAATAATGGAACAATATGATCCATTTATTTTTCCAAGTACTTGGCATAAAATATATCAAGTACATGTACTATAATGCGATTGAAATGTATTTGTCAATTACAAGTTTGTGGAATGTAATTAATTACAATTACTTCTAATTGACATTCTATTGATTTATACTTTGGTATCTGAAATTTTTATATTTTAATTGAATTTTTCTGCAATAACAAATTACATCTACTTTCAATTATGTGTCATTAAATTTAATTACCCCAACCCTGGATGTAAAGGAAAAGTGGTATCATAAAAGGCAAAATAATACATCTAAATGCATAGTCAAATCGTCTAAGATTAACCACTGTAAAAAGATGACTATGGCGGAATGGTTTAGTATAAGAGTATCAGCTGGTACCAAAAATACCAGGTACTAGGCTTATGTATATCATCGGGGACTCAAACGGTCCTGTAACAGTAGCAACAGTCTAGTGGTTATAAATATGATGAATATGATGTCAAAGTTATAGTGCTCGTTCCTGTCAGTTGGACTTCATCAGTTGAGCTCCAATTTGTAAAAGATGTTCTAAAGGAATAAAGTAGTATCACACAAGGCCAAATAATAAATCTACATGCATACCAACGAGTAACCACTATAAAAAGATGACTATCTTAAATCTAGAAGAATTCAGAATTCAATGGTGTTATAAGAGCGAAGCATAAATATAATAAATGATTATCGGCTGATACCGAAATATCAGGTACTAGATTTTTATACCCTCGGGGCCCACCAGCAGTGCAAGGACCTACTGGTTATAAATATTATAAACACATACCTAAGATATAATGCTCAAGAGGATTGTTTCTGTCAATTGGACTTCATCAGTAAAACAAGGAATTTAATACAATGCAATATTGACCGAAGAGTTTTAGTCTTCTTTTTGCCGATTCTTTATTTAATATTTCTTGTTACCTGTGTGGTTATTATTTTGCAAAATACATTTCTACCACATTTGATGTATGCTTATAATATTTGGGACTTAGATATATAATGATAATTTATTATGATACATTAAGCATCGACTAATTTGCTCTATGTTGTTTATCATTTGAAATCAGAATTAATATATTCGCATACATTTTTGTCAATAGTTCTAGTAGTATATTTATTTTCTTCCGTGTTCTAGATAAACTGATAAGTGACCCATAACTTAGATTATGCGTAGGTACAATGGCAATACACTTTTTAAATCAAGTTTTAAATGTTTACATCAATCGTACACAGAAATAAGTTTAAATGCATGTGTTCTTGACCCATATCGAAGTCAACTATTAAACATTACGATCGTTACAGGAGAATGTAACAAATTGTGTAATGTGTGATCTATTGTAACTGTATATGTCTCTTTCGTATTTCATTCAGTGATAGCAATGTTTATTCCAGTTGTCAAACCATTATATTGTTCATACATAGATTTCTGCTCTGTAATAAGATTAAAGGTTGTGAACAAACATTGTTTAGATAGAACATATTATCTTATTTCTCTGGGCAAATTTCATTAAGATGACAAATTTATGCAAATAAAACATATAAAACATTTGCGTGTGCATTAGACATTTAATATCACGGTACAGATTATGAGCTTTCTACTTAGATCTATGGTATTAACTAAAGCCAATAAAATTATCTTAATCAATTATACCTACCATCACTTTAATTTCCTGTAACGTATTTCGTGAAGTTGTTTCTATTTTTCTGCACTTCTATTTTAAAGGTATTTTTTGCATGTTTGTTTGCTTCTAGTCCCATCAATAATTGTTCATTGACAAAATGGTACCGTTAAGTCCAGATAACCATTTTTCTCATTCTGATGATTAGAGATTTGACTTCGTCTGCTATTTGTAAACTGAAAAAGATTGAAATAATTCACAACCAGAAAGAGTATTTGATATGAACACTGGAAAGTGTTATTTAAGTTATTTTGACGCAGTTAAATTGAAAATATTGGTTAATCTGCTATAAATATGCATATTTCTGTACAATAGGAACTAGCATACTAATAACGTTTTGAATTTAGATTTTATTTGCAGATTTTAGTACAGAAAAGCAATCTCTCTCTCTCTCTCTCTCTCTCTCTCTCTCTCTCTCTCTCTATATATATATATATATATATATATATATATATATATATATATATATATATATATATATATATATATGCGTGTGTGTGAATATATATATATATATATAATATTTAAGTCAGACGTTAGAGAATTAAATAAATGTTTTGTACTATTTCGTGTGTAAAATTGATTTCTATGTATTATATAGAAAATATTTTATACACAAATAATATATACATGTAGATTGATTTAACATAAGTTTAACAAACTTTGAATATTTGATAGCATATATCACATATGTATTCGCAAATAAAATGTAAACCTTATGTCATATCCATGACCTGTAGAAAAACATTCATGAACTACCATAATATAATTTAAATACAGCAGACATGAACAACAAAACAACACGGAAGTAAATTATCAGACTTTGTTAAACATGGACGGTGTGCATATTATTTCACTCATTTTAGTATTTATTATTCAGCCTGTGACAGGTAAGTTTAAATATACGATGTATAATCACATTTTCGACAAACTGCGCAGCTGTTGAGTAAAACGATCTGCCCTATAATATTGTTTTAAATTTTAATATGTTACCCTAATTTGTGGATGCGTATATACGTGTATACTCTACAGGTACTTGCTTCAAAGTGTTAAAACTGTTGCACATATTATGACATGTTAACCTTGATACAATGAGTTCAAAAATCAGATTAAGAGAGCATTTTGTCCAAAACACATAACTTGGGCGGAATATCCTTTTTATTATCATACCGTCAATTCTACTCACCCTTTAGTTTTCACACGCTTCATGGGACATGAATTTTATTAACTGGATAACCTTAGTGTGACAACAAGTAGGAAAGATTACTCTTGTCAGTGATATTTTAATGTTTTATATCAAATCTAAACTCGTCCAGAAATGGTTGATAGGACTCCACTCCAGCAGGTTATAGATTTTGCCATAACGGTAATGAACATTTAATCAGATGTTCAGAATATTAAACTCAAAATACAGCTATATTACAGATAGAATTCTTCTTACATTACTTCCGATACCTTTATATGGAATGAAATAAATAGTTTGGGGATAAACATGCACATTGAATTATGTAAATACCGGATTTTAAATAATGGATGTTATCAAATTTTGATTTATTATTTAGCAAAACATTTTAAATACAATAGAAGCAAATTCATTGGCAGAAGAATTTAATACTTTAAACTAATAGTTTGCTAAACTAACACATATACATATGACAATATCCAAACTTTACTAGGTCAAATACCTTTTTATCTAACTCAATGTTTAACAACTACTCCTCGAAAGCACTGGAAACAGATTTATAGACAATTTCCGTCATTTCTGGGGCTGATAGAGGTATTTGTGGCATTTAAAACTAGCTCAAACGATGAAAGTCTTAATGACGGAAAATATTGTCTTGAGCAATTACGTCGACTTCTTTCGTGAAACATATAGCTTTTGGTATTATTATATTTGTTCAAAGGATTATTATTGTTCACCACAAATTTAGCTGACCAATATTTCAAAACTTTATCTATTTCCCTCACTGGAATACAACGCTCTCATATTTCCTTTATCCATAACTGAATTAGAATCCGCATGCACTCTTACAGCACATAACCCATAATTTATAAAAAGTTTCAATAAATATAACATTTTGTAACATTATAGGTCAATCTAGTTATTCATTAAAACCTTGTACACAAATGCGATACCCAATCGGATCAGTCTCTGTTTGGTAAATTATTCCAATGTTGTCTGCTTGATTATCTCACTCTCAGATATATGGGCGGATCGTAATAGATAAAGTGAGTTGATGAGATACGGTCCAGGTGTCATATAGAAAACTTCCGCATAGAAAATCCTAAAAAGCCCGAAAATTCTCTTCATAGAAAATATTTCCTCGGAAGGAATACCATATAGAAAACATTCCCCGATGGGAAGTGTTTCTATATTGAGAATGTTCCGCCTTTTATAGACATTGTTCCCCGCTTATATTGTTCTATATAGAAAACTTTCCCCATCAATCCGGAAAATATTAATAAATCTGTCCACTGATTATTTACAAAATAATAATACGCTATGAAAACATACGCTAAGTGTAAACACCACATGTTTCCAGATTCGAATTTATAAGAGACATTCTCACTTAATATGAGACAGACTCATCAGATAACTTTCACTCATTTTATTTAAAACGTTTTCAGATATTTTGAGCGTTATAATACATGTATATGTACTTTAAAATCTATATAAAACTAGACCTTTAAATTATGTAAGTAAAATTAATAATTTTATGTCTTAATTAGTTCCATACTGCGCAAATCAATCAAAGTCAAATAAATATGCATTGATATGATTTCGACCTTTACTTGCCGCGAATTATACTATAAATTAGCGGATATAAATTTGAATAATCTGAGATTTAGCTTAAATCAGCAAAGGAAAATTCAGCTGATTTATAGATTAATGATACAAAAAGAATATTGATTGCGTTTACCGAAAGAAACATTTAATTTTGATATCATTCGCCATCGAGAATTGTGTAAATTGCAATGTTTGTGTTTTTTGCTTGCAGTACATGGATGTGTATTTCGAATCATAGTTTGAAAAAAAAAAAACCGAGATATCTATTATTTTTTTCTTTATATTCTATAGGTAACATAAACGTCAAACATATAATGGACAGGTTGTAAAATGTTCTATGCAGAGAAGGCGGCGCGAATTCTATATAAAAATGTTTCCCCAATGGGGGAAATGTTTTATATATAAACTTTTCCGGGGATCGAGATTTTCTTTTCGGGAAGGTTTTCTATGTGACACCGTCATCAGGAGATGACTTTGTAAAATTGCTTCTCTGCTACTCCACTATTGATGATATTATCCCTGAAAGTAACTCTGTGTTAAATCAACTGGAGACAGTGTGTATTGGATGGACACTTTTCACTGCAACGTTCAGTATTTTGCCTTTAGTGTCCAAGCCGGACAGACTACTACCAAAAGCTTTGTTATCATCACTTTACACTTAACATACACGGTCTACTTCTGTCGCCCAGTGCCCGAAGTTATATGTATACAAACCGTCGGCATGCCAATGTGAACCATTGGAGCGCCTGTATTAGCCGACCTGCTCGTTCATTCATGTGGCGCATATTTCATTTAGACGCTTCTGAATCAAAAGACGAAAGAGCTAGCTATGGCATTTTATTTGATATATAGATATATCGAAGAAATTTCGTATTAATATAAACAATTTTCATACGTATTTGCATGTGATATATGACAATGAACTATTAAGTAAATACATCATAGAATCATATAAATACGCTTTCTACTTGGACATATACTTACTGTAGACATATATGGGGAAATAAACCTAGCTTTCCCATAAATATGATGATTTTAGATTTCCTGTAGTCATTTTTCCACATCTTTTTGCCTACATATGATGCTTAAATCTCGCAAATGACCCGATATGTCGGGCATGTTCAACATTTGACCATTTCATATACAGAGACAAATTACTTACTGATAAGATGTTAACACAATAGTATCAAAATCGGGTTTAGTGTCAACATTTCTCAAATTTTGAATTTAAATTTAGAATAGTGTTTTATGCCACCCTTAACGATTTTTCTTTTCTATGCTGACGTTTACTTGTGGAGGAGAAAACCTGGTTCGGTGTACCATCGACCTACCACAAGAAAACTGATAATCTTTCTCAGAAATTCAACTCAGGTTCTAGCAGGACTCGAGCCACTGAGTTCCTACGTCGGTACCAAAGATTCATTCCTCGTCTATTTCATTGGAATTTGATTGAGGATTCGTGGCAGGTGTGACAGGTCAACAGGGATAACTCCCTCATGTAACCTAACCCAACATCTTGATAGTTAGAGGTCCGTGCTTATCAAATGTTCAATATATTTTTGTATCTTAAACCATTTCACGATTAATATATTGTGTTATGTGTTATTTTATATTATAAGATAAAACACATGTATGTTGCAACTGGGCACTTTTGCATATAGATTACATACACATGTAACTATGATGATATTCATTGGAAGAAAACATCAGAAATATAAAATAAATGTTTGGTTTAATATTCAAATTTTGATAAAATACTCATTTTTTCATTTTCACTTGAAAGATCATTAAATATGAATTAAATAAGGTAATACACTTTTTCCTTTTCAGCCACATCCTTAACAATTGTAAAGGCAGTATAATGAAATAAAACTTGAATTGGATTATCGAGTAAATTTAGGACTTCATTGTCAAAGCTCTGATTTGAGAACGATCCTTATATGAATCGAAATTGATATCACAACAGTCACTGAAGAAATTTATCCCCATGTTATGTTTTATATACTAGACAGATGTACCTATGCGTAGACGTACACAAGCTTTCGAGTAGGCACAAATTAACTGAACCGAAAATTTACTTTAAAAAAGATTAAACATTCAAGGCTTGTTCTGAATGGACATTTAGATATACATTGACTAACAAAGTATTTCACTTGATTCTGTGGATTGACTACATGGATGTCCGTTCAAAAGGGGGTGTATTCCTATATGGAATTTGATTCTCCCTCTGGATTTCTGGGCGTTTGTGTTTGCCAAATGTTTACCAGACTCTTGAAGATTGATACTTTGGTATTTGTGGTTTTTTTTTAATTTTAAAATTATTATAAATCATCGCAGTAGACTACCTTTTGTACGTATACAGATTACTACTTCTGAAATTAATTCAAATATTTCAGCACAACTGACGCTTAACCCTAACACAAAAGAAGATGTAAAACTTTCAGTTTTAAACCAACACACGGTGAATGTTGCAACGACACGGTGTTATCTATCACAACAAAGCTTTTTAGCTCAGTACGTAGTACGTATGTGCAATTTTATTTCTCATGGTATTTTCGAGAAAGCAAGTTTTAAAATAATTGAAAATTTACGGTTACTTTTTATACATACATGCATACGTACGTGCGTGCGTGCGTTCGTGCGTGCGTACATACATACATACATACATACATACATACATACATACATACATACATACATACATACATACATACGTACGTACATGCATGCAGACAGACAGACAGACAGACAGACAGACAGACAGGCAGACAGACAGACAGACAGACAGCATGCATGCATGCATGCATGCATGCATGCATGCATGCATACATACATACATACATACATACATACATACATACATACATACATACATACATACATACATACATACATACATACATACATACATGCAACATACATACATATATTTGGATACGGTGACTTTTTAAAAGATACATCAAAACAAATACATATATCTCAATACAAAACATGCTGCAAAATTATCCCGGCATTGACGCCACAGACACTCTATAATTGAACTTCGTGTAGTCTTGTTTTAGCAATTTACTCAGATTTCTTGTTGTAATGAATGTTATACAACAGTTACCATATACAGTTACAGCTAATCCATAATACAAATGTATAAAGTCGAAATCCAGTATAACATAACTTATGTCATGCTGATATTCTTTCAGAATGAAGTAGACTCTGTTGATGTATATGATATTGGCAACATAACTGGCAGTCCCATGGGGACACAGGATGAGTGTACTGATGGAGGTAGCCGCTATCAAGGGACAATTCATCTCGTGTTTTTAAATGAACCTGAACTTGTTGGAAAGTCATTCAGATTCAAAATAACCAACATAAACAATGACATGACTGTAACATCACGAGGAACATTTACATTCCCAGGTATATCGAACAGTAATATATCAGGTTGACGCAATGGAAGTTTCGAAAATGTATAGCTTTGCATCCAATCCACAGGTCGGTGTCCCTCCGAAGTTCACTAGATTGGTATATTTGTCTCCTGGACATCATGACGATCAATGTTTTGGTGTCTGTGATGTTTTTTATGTTTTAATGGAAATATTATCACAATATGTATAATAATTTATAGTATTCATATAAAGTCTGCAAAACAATCACCTAAAAATCATAACTATGATGGATAAATATATTCCATACGCTATATTCCATAACACTTCGATATTAGAGGACACAAGAAACTAATTATATTGGAATGGATTCTTCTCTTGATAGCATCCAATTTTGATGGATGGACTGTGTTATAACGTGCAAAGAGCATTTAGGAAAAACTTATATAAATATTTGTGCCCAATCCGTTTTATTTTATGTGTATAAAAAAACGAGGTCCCGTTTCACAGAATGTGTTGGCACGTTAAAGAACCCTCAGTGCTCAATGGCCGTAAGTGCCGAGCATATGCCAAATTTGGAAGCCCTTCACCGGCATTTGGTGACGTCTCCATATGTGTGAAATATTCTAGCGTGGGACGTTAAACAACAATACAACAACAACAACAACAACAACAACAACTTTATATATATCAGGTTCACAGACAATTCCATTCGTTATGATGTGCAATATTTGTTGCTCGTTGAAATGTTGATATCTTACTTGCAATCAAAACAATTCTTTTAAGAGTTGCGCTGATAGGTTCCATCAGTTTATCACTGTCCTCAATTCTTCATTTGTCGACACATTGTTAGAAAATCTCAAATATTATTTACATCATGCAATGATTTTGTTTTATTTCAATTTTTATATAATCTCTATATAAACATTAAATTTCTTCTTACAGCACCGTTAAACTTGACTTTTTCATTAGAGTACGCCAGGTTGAATACAACATTCACTTGGAGATGTACCATACCTTCAACTTCAGTGTATATAAAATGGTTCAGAAACAAGACAGAGTTAGGCCGTTTTAATGTACTTTCCAATGGGACATGTAATAAGGTATCTCCCAATGAAGCTTATCAGTACGACTGTCAACAACAGACATTTACACTGACTATACCAGCATCAGTAGTAACACAAAATGAACAAGGATCACTATGGAGATGTCAGGATGCCTTCAGTGTAGAAAATGGAAGTCGTTATGGAAAACTAGACATAGGAAGTAAGACTATATTATACACTTTAAGATATGATAATTTTCTCACAACTTAAAACATTTTAGAAAGTTTAATAGAAAATTAAAATCTAAATGAATAATGATTTTAAACAGCAAGTTTAAGTGTTGTAAATGTTCCCATTTCAGTAGATATACATTCTCTCTTTCAGTACCTGTAGCGAATGTTATCATTTCACCCGGTAGTGGAGTAACAATAACTCTGAATCAAAATCGAGCAGCAACATTTACCTGTACAACAAACTCAGCAAATCCACCAGCTACAATAAAATGGTTTCTGGGGTCCTCTGATGTCACCGCAAAGGTAGGAGCCAATGATACAACTATTACACTTACATTCAGCAGAGATGATCACCAGAAAAATGTCACATGTACAGCAACTAACGATGTTACACCAACTGCGATACAAGATTCAACACGACTTAATATCATATGTAAGTTTAACTATATGATACCTTGGTGTAAATGTGATAGGTACTGTATATATTTTATCTTGTTTCACTGAATGTCTGATTCCCTCAAACCATGCACGTTGTATAAGATATTTGAGGTATCTGTAATTTTCCCACAGTAATAATAGTGTATAGTTCATTTAAAACGCTCTCAGGAAATTTAACCCCAGTACTGTTACTGAATTTTTTAATGACGAGCGGTATCGATTAGTGCAATGTGATAAAAAAAACATCTTAGCGCCAAACGTAGTCTTGTCTTAAACCACTCGCGATCGCATATCAGGTTTAACCACGATTCGTTTAGGATATAAGCTTTAAAAATCATGTTACACCACTGGTGAAAACTTGGTATAGGCTTAACCGTCAATTTGACCATTTCAAAGTTATAATTTATAATGCCGATATATCTTCGCTAATATTTGAAAAACCTGATAGAAAGAATCTTGTAAAATTAAACTGCATCAGCAAACAATATCATAATCAGTCAGTTGCCATTTTATAGTTGATATTCCGATACTGAATCCAATCTCACAGATTTAGTTATTATATAAACAGTCAGTTGCAATGCAATAAATAGTTGGTTATCCAATATTGAATCCAATTTTATAGATTTAGCTATTATATATTTTGCTTTAGAATAAGAGATTTAACTTATTGCAAGAAACTTGTCAGAAAAATGATGAACACACAGATATTTATAAAGAAATGCTTCATAATCAAATAAGTCAGGAGAAATTATATTATTGTTTTAAATTCAAATTGATTCTATTTTAGAGTTTATTTTTCATTAGTTATCACCTCAAAACTATATACACTGAGTGAATTTAATACGCAAAGACAAACACCATGCAAACCTAAGGGAACTGTTCATATAAGAATTGAACAAGTTTAACAATATTTAAAATGAAATTAAATAAATCATCAGGTTCTGACGGTATGACAATAGAATTTTATCAATATTTTTGGAAAAAATTAAAACAGTTATTAGTCAAAGCATTAAATTATGGCTACGGGAAAGGTACACTCTCACCATCACAATGGACAGGAATACTTTTACTTATGGAAAAAAAAGATAACCCAATGAAATTAGAAAACTGGCGACCTCTTATATTATTAAATTATGATTATAAAATAGCAGCATATTGTTTAGCTACAAGAATCAAATCAATTTTAGCACAAATTATAAATACAGATCAAAATGGTTTCAGTAAAGGAAGAAATATTAGTTACAATATTAGACTGATCCAAGATTTATTAGATAATGCCCAAAATCTGAAAATTAATGGATTTATTTTATTTTTATATTTTCAAAAAGCATTTGACACATTAGAATTGGAGTACATGTTACAATCACTAGATTACTTCGGTTTTAATACATCATTTTAAAAATAGGTAAGAACATTAAATGACAATATAAATTGTAAAATAATAAATAATCTGTGGATATCATCCCCATTAAAGATCTCTCGTGGAATAAGACAAGACTGACCATTATCAGCTTTACTGTTCGTTATTACAATTGAAACAATGGCAGCAAGAATTAGACAAACAAAAAAATATCGAGGGTATAAAAATTCATTCTAAACATAAAGAAATTAAAATTGCACAATTACCCGATGAGACACAACTATTTCTAAAAAATAAAAAAAGATATAACGAAGGCATTAAACTAACTAGAAATGTTGGTACACTATCAGGTCTTAAACTAAACAGAAGTAAATCACAAGGAATTAAATTAGGAAATATAGAGGAAATGGAAAACTACTTTGAAAGAATAGACTGGAAAAGTAAGTTCATAAATGCACTAGGAATATATTTTAGCAATAATGTTATTGATGCAATAAAACTAAATTGGGAAACACAATTGGAAAAATTAATAAATTAATAATGAACTGGAAAAAAAGACAATTAACAATTTTAGGTAGAATACAGGTAATAAATTCTTTACTTATTCCACTTTTAACATATAATATTACAGTTCTTCCAATAAAAAATATAATACAAAGCATTGAGCATATAATTTACAAATATATATGGGAATCAAAAATCGAAAAAAATGAAAACAAATACTGTGATCAGAAGTTATGAAGAAGGAGGGTTAAAATTAAGATATTTAAACACACATAAATACGATATTTTAAATGGGTAAACAAATTAATAGAAACAGGAGATAATACCTAAGTACTTTCCTGAAAAATTAGGAAACAAATGTTTATATTTAAGATGAACGTAGACGATATAAAACACCTGGGCAATAAAAGGGAATTAATTCCAGAATTTTATCAAAATATAATTAAAGCATGGATTGAAATAGGCGGAGGACAGACAAAGACCCCACAAAATCAAAGAGACATAGCAGCCTAAATTTTATGGGGAAATAAATATATAAAATTTTAAAATAATGTTCTATTTTTTTTTTAAATTGAAAGTGATATAGTTAGAATACAGGACATTTTAGATAAAAATGGAATAATAAATGGAAAAAAAACAATTGCAAAAACTAAAACAAAAAGAAAATTGGATAGCAGAAGTTAGTTTAATTTAAAAATGTATTCCTGTAGAATGGAAAACAAAACTAAAAAATAAAGACATGACTGCATTTCAGTTCAACACACCGATACAAACTCTATTAAAAATAAGTGGGAAAGAAAATAATATTAGCAATATCAAAACTGGATAACAAAATAATTTATGAAAATGATAATGGAAGACAACTCACCTGTCACATTAGCAACATTTAATTCAACTCACATCTTTTACTTTTACAGTTGGTATACAATAACACAACAGAGATACGCAAAGGTGAACAGATTGTGAAAATTCCTTCTGAAACCCTGGCACTTTGTCAGTTGTAATTGATTAACTCAACTTTACTATTTGTATAGTAATACAACGATGGACCTGACCTTATTTTCAAAAATATATAGGAATATAAGATGTATTATGCCTGTATATAGTTTTTATTTGTTATTATACATCAAGTACAAGTAGTATAAAAAGTATAAAGTATAAAGTATAAAGAACCTAAATAATTATTTTTTTGTAAACACACGTAATTCCCCCTCAAGAAGAAAACATAATGTGGGTATGTGTTTGTATATACATATATATAGAAGTAAGCTATTTCAGATCATGCGTCTATTAAACAGCATTGATTTACCGTCAGAAGAAATTTTATCTTCTCAAAACGTCAAAAGACAGGTTCTACTGTGTCCCAGCAATTAGCTGTTTATTTATTTATTTATTTTTTTTTTTTTTTTTTTTTGTGTAAAATGTCGTCGTATGTGAAGACTATCCATACAGTCATTAAATATAACCAAAGTCATAAACTCTTACGGTTGATTAATTTTCAACATACAGTAATTGCGTATTGTATATTCTATTCATTATCCATATAGTCATTAAATATAATCAGAGTAATAAACTCTTACCCGCTAATCGTGAATTGCTAAACCCATTCATTATATTTCTTGGAAATGAAGCCGAATGTTGAAAAACAACGTTCTTATGCGCAAGTCAACGTAGGAGTCCATTCACTTGCAGGAAGTTTTTGCCAATATTTGCAATCCATTGTCTATGGTGATTTACGAGTGATAGTATACACCCCTATAAAATAATAGACAGTTCCAATGAA